>PVIY010021969.1:0-41003 GCA_004026745.1 Myrmecophaga tridactyla
TGTCTTCTATAGAAGACAAAAATAAGTTTAAAATTTGTTTCTAGTCCTCCAACTTTTCAATTTGGTTACATCAATTTTCAGTTTAATTAATATTTAGTGCCAACTTCATGACTGTGAAAATATTTTGTTGATAATATAATTGCATTTAATTTAACAATTAACGTTTTGCTTCTCCTGGAGTTAATAATTGTTATGTATTTTCTCTCACTCCTTTAAAAAAAATTATTCCTAAACTCTCTATCAGAAACTACCTCTAATAATAAACTACCTCTAAATAACTTCATACAAATGATGTAGTCTATCATGCTTTATTGTTATTTTATGCTCTTGTAGATAACCCTCTTACAGCTGTCATATAGTCGTCTACCCTCTTGTTTCTGGGTTAGTTGCTCTGTAATTCTACTGCACAGCTCTAAAGCATAATTTACTTTCACTATCATCCTGAAAATTCCCTTTGCTTTGCCCTTGTCTTGGATATCCTCTTTTCTGGACCTTATGCCTTACCTTTTCCCAGATTACTCTTTCATTTTAGTCAGGTACATCCTTGTATAACTTTCAGAGAAAACCTATAGAATTGGAGATACATTTTTGATATATTGCATGGGTCTGAATATGTTTTTATTTTCATCTAAGATTTGACTGATAATTTCATTAGGAATAGAGTTATAAATTAGAAATATTTTCCCCTCCAGACTTTGAAGGTGTTTCTCCATTACCTTCTAGTTTTTGGTTGTTGAAAAGTCTGATGCTATCCAACTACTTAATAATTCATTTTTGGTCAGATTTTTAAAAATTGTTTTACTGTTTTCTTTGATGGAACTTTTTAGAGCATTCTCTTTGTCCTTAGTGTTCTGTAATTTCACACTGATGTGCACTAGATTGGATCATTTTTTAATTCATTATTTGAAACACTTAGTGGACCCTTTTAAGTTTGGAGACTTATAAATGTCAATTCTAGTGTATTGTCTGGAACACTTTATTAGTAATTCGCTAAGTTTTCTGTCCTGTATTTCTGGAGCTCCTTCATATCAATATTGGACCTACTTAATGGATCTTCTAATGTGCTTACCATTCCTCTCTAAATTCCATCTTTTTCTCATTCTTATTCCACTTTTTTATGAGATTTCTTCAACTTTATCTTACACCTCTTTATTGAATGTATTATTTCTACTCTAATTTTTAATTTTCACTATCTTTTTTTATAATTCCTGTTAGTGTTTCATGTTTGCCTCTCTTCTCTTAGTAATTAGAGTTTAAAAAAATTTTTTCTTCTCTTCTGTATATTTTCCCTGTTTGATTGATCATTCATATTTGAGGAAAGGCATTTAAAAGCTGATAGGATACCTAAAATGCAGAAATAGGACATACGTGGTAGGCTTCACTTCACTGTGTTATTATCACTTGTTTTATCAGTATCTATAGATATTTTGTCTTGTACTTGTCAATTTCTTCAAGAGGAATATTCTGAATTCTTTCCTACTTAGCTGCTGAAATTCTTTCAACTAAGTAAGACAGGACAGTTGGAGTGAGTAATGTGGAAGAAGGATCATTCTTCAATACAGAAACATTCACTAAATATTTATTTATTCTCTTTTTTCTTTATGACATACTAGCTCTTGAGCTTTGACTGGGGTCTTCTTAGGAGGAGATTGGACCGCCGGTCTTTAGCCTGGGTGGAGGAGGCAAACTCATCTGGTTACTCAGGGTAGAGGTGTGGGTCTAAGGATCTAACTGTTTTTAGACATTTAACCAACCATCATTTTCAGCCCAACCTATGCTGCTCCCTACAGAGCTCCAAGATGCCTCCTATTCCTCCCTTTCCTTGGTTCTATCAAGAGAATTTGCTAGTTTCTTGGCTGCTGCTCCCCCCCACCCCTTCTTGGCAAGAAAGAATTTTCAGCTTTTTCTGCTCTATCCCTCATTATTCTATTTTCCAGCATTCACAAACTTATAAACACCCTTGCTTGCTCTTGAGTGCCCTCTCTCTCTCTCAGCCATTGTCTTCCTTCCTATTTCCTTGTTATTTTCATGCCTTTTTAAATCCCTGTATTGTTACTTGTGTGGAATCATGGGATAGAGAAGAGGTTAACTTGTTTAACTGGGAGTCTTAAAGATTTTAAAAACTGGATTTCATAGCCTTGCGATATATTTTTTAATTAATTCTATCTTAAGTGTACATCTCCTGCTGTACCCTCTTGCTTTCAATGTGGTGGTTTTACAAACTTTACACGGATAATTCCAGCGCTCAATCATAGTTTAGCCTAAGGCCAGCTTCAATTTCAGTGGGGCCTTTTATAGGGAAACATAGGTAGTAGTCATAGAAGAACATTTAGAAAAGTAGAGGAAATATCTTCCAAGCAAACCTGGCAGAGCAAATGTTCTTTTTTCCTATCAAAGACCCTTTTGTATAATAACATAAAGCATTCCAAAGCAAAGTGTATTTGTGCTCAGTGAACCTTGCTTAGGTGACATTCTCCCAACTCTACAGACATTTATTCATCTAGTGCCTATTAAATCCCAAATGTGATCTCAGCACTGTTCTAGGCATTGGAGAAAAAGTACAAAATAAAAAGATGAAAATCCCTGCCCTTGTGGAATTTACACTTGTGTGTTTCTTGTAATTCACAGCACAATGAACCCTTGCCATTTGAGAGAGACATTCTGGGTTCTTTGAAAGACTGCACTTGGTTAGTGACCATCACTAGAGCATATACTTATAAAATACATATATTACGACAAGTCAAAAGTTGTAGAGCTGTATGACAACTGTATGACAGGCTAGGTGCACTGGTTATCCACTGCTGTGCAATATATCACCACACAACTTAATAGCTTAAAGAGAGAATAAATATTTATCATGTCACATATATTCTGTGGGTTAAGGATTTAGGAACAGCTTAGCTGGTTGGCTCTGGCTGGAGGTTTCTCATGAAATTAAGTCAGTTTGTCACACAAGGCTTCAGTCATCTGAAGGCTTTACTTGGGGCTGCTTCCAAAATGCTTCATTCACATAGTGGTAGTTATTGGCAGGCAGTCTTAGTTCTGCCCTATCTGGGCCTCTCTGTGCTTGAGTGTCCTCATGACATCATGGCTGGCTTCCACCAGAGTGAGCAAGCCAAGAAAACAAGGCACAGGCTATAATGTCTTCTAAGGCCTAACCTCAAATGCCATACTCTTTCATTTCCAAAGTATCTTATTAGAGATCAGCTGGCTCTGTTCATTATGGGAGAGGACACAGAGGAGCATGATTATCAGGAGGCAAAGAATGACACTGGCCTACACTGAATGATAACTACCATCACACTAGGTATAAATCCAGGTTGTCTCACTGATTAGATTACTGTCATACATAAGCTTGAGTGACTCAAATTGATGCCTTCAGAAGAATTAAATCTTATGGTGTTACTTGTGGAGAATCAAAATAAAAAAAATTAGTTTCTTTAAAGCTATTTATAAAGCTTAAATTAATCCAGCAACCTATAAAATCTGTTATATAGTATGAATCCCATTGTCACCTAACTAGTCCAGGACTATATAAAGAGGTCCATCTTAAAGTTAACCCTTTAAAAGTTGTTAATAAGGGGTATCCACATTTTCTGGTTTTGGGGCTTCATCTGGGTAAGCCAGGCAAGCAGGCTAAGAGGATACCAGAATCAGGACTGCTATTTGGAAAAGCCAGTCCTTTGACTGCAGAAAAAGTGTGGAGGATTATCTTTTTTAGAAAACTGGTCTTTGGAAACCTGTGATCAAATGGAACATCATAGATCACTCAGAAAAATGAGATGGAGGGAGGGTATAGAGGATCTTGATACTTTTCCTCAGAATGCATTTGTATGTTTAGTCCTAATGCTCCAAGTACTCCTCATGCTGCGTGAAATGTCATTTCAGGAGGATGGAGTACTGGCTTCTCCCTTGTTGAGGAGTAATTGCTATTGTCATGACTGCCTTGGAGGTTCGGAGATTTACCATTCCCTTATATCATGCTGCTGAAACTACAGGTTCGTTCTTGGAACTTTTTTAATTCCTCACTGCGTAGAATTTTTTCAGAAAGTTGTAACTTTAAGTATTTTTAAAACAACAGAAAACAATATAATTAGGATACAGCATATTCTATCTTGCAAAAGAATTTAGAAACATGCAAATGAGGTACCATTTTCCATGGTTCTTTGACTTTCATTTGGGTGTTTTGAATTAATGAGATTTTCCTAAATGGGTGACCAATAAGCTGAGACCATGTTTTACTGTGGGAGGAATATTTTTTTCTTTTTAACTAGCACAGTTATCAATTGCAAGACACATGTTGCTGTTCTGTGATGAGGAGGGCCCTCTGGTGCAGTGTATTTTTCCCCCCTCCCTCTTGCTAGGACAAAATGAATTCTTCCAGCCATATCATAGCCTAGAGAGATATTATTTCTGTGGCAAGAATCCATTACCAAATAAAAGAAACATAAAGCTTTTTATGGAAGTAAAACAGTTCATGTAGGTAGGAAGTGTAAGACTCACTGCCATATGCTGTTCTTATCCTGTAGACCTCAACACTGAATACATTGAAAATCTAGCATGTACCTCCATGCCTCTGTAGCAGAATTTTTCTGAAAACTGAAGAGGCGATCAATAATACATTTGTTTTTACTAGAGATTAAAGAAGACTGTTTTTAGTCATCTTTCCATCAGAAATTCAAAGGAGGATTATTGAATCCTGGATTAAGTTTCCATAAAACTCGTTTGAATAAGTGTTTTGTTATGGAAAAAAATCCATAATCATACAAATTTGGAAAATGTTGAATCAGACAAAGTTAAACAGGCTTTCTTATTATAGGCCATCACAGAGCAGATGATCATCATGTATCACCAAAAGGATACACTTTATTTGAATCCAAAATGCAGGGAGTTCTTTTTCCTCTAAGAATATATTGTAGGGCCAGTATCCATGGAACAAATTCATTGCAGACCAAAGTTCACCTTGGTTCTTGAAGTTCTTATCTAGATGTGATCTCTAAAAGGTGGATATGATGAGTCACCATGTAATTTTTACTAGTGCTTTTCCTATTCTAATATTTGATATGTTAATTGGTGAAAGAGCTGATGTATATGTCTGAATCTAAAATTAAGTTTAATTACTTCTATATGTAACACTGAACATAGTTTGCTCATTGCCTAAGCTGAAGTTAAATGCATAGAGAATTTGAATTCCCTTTTATAGGCTATGTACCTAGTAACATTTAAAATATTTATGGAATAAATCAATTGGATTTACTCTGTGCCAGGCAGTGCACTATAAAGCTTAATGAACACGATCTCGTTTAATGCTCACATCTACACATGATGATGCTGTGGCTTAAGAAGCTCAGTCACTGGTCCAGGGTCCCATGGCTAGTAACAAATATAGGGAAGCAGAGATTCAAACCTAGCTCGGTCTGATTTCAGGCACGTACCTAACTATTGCCCCACAATTATAGGTTGGAATATACCCTAATAATTGTTTTTTGAGTCTTGTCAGATACAGAGCATCCTAATTTATGTAGAAATAATGGGATCTTAACTGATTTTTTTAAAAAAAGATTATGTTTCTTAGAACCTAACAGTATAGACATTCTCAAAACTCTCTTGGGGTGATTGGTTTAAGTGTTACTGATCAGAGTAAATACCCCTGAAGAATTAGGTTGAAATGACATAAAAGTTGTATTTCTAAGCAAATTGTTTTGAGCACATGAAAGTAAATATTTCATCAGATATTTTGTTGATTTTTGTAAAGTTGACAACTTGGCATTATTTGGAGTAGCACTAGGTGGAAAGGGACTTAGACTTTTTGAATCCCCACTTTGTAAATTACTAGATAACCTCTTTAGGTCACATTTTTGTTTTTATCCTGAAAGAATTTATATTAAGCAAATAGCAGATATCAAGTAAATAGCATTTTCTTTACCTTTTTCCTATCTTAGAATATTTTAAATTTTTATTTGTTATTGAAATTAATAAAACTTATTTGATATATTTTTAAATCCCAATATAAAACACGTGGGACCTTCTGTAAGCTAATTGCATCTTCCTGACATACTAAATCATAGTTGGGAATCTGTAAAGCCTGATTAAAAATTGCCTGTAATAAAAATCCTGCTTTTTTTTATTCCTACACGTATTTTTACCCATTTAAAATTTCAGAAATGTTCAGAAAAGCTTCTATTAATTCACTGGTGCACCTTGTAATCAATGGCACCTTAAAATAAAAAAATATATAGTAATAAACATGGGTAATGTGGCAAAATGAGTGTTGAAATCTGTTTTATTTGCAACTATTATTTTCTTCATTTCATTCAAAGGAAACAAACTCAAGACATCTATGTGGCCATTGGTGGCGAGAGACTTCTGACTCCATTATGTCTGAGGTGGTCCTTTCCACTTATATTTAACACTAGCACTTAATTCCACAAAGGATGAATCCACATGAGCTAAACTGGAAACTGTAGGTTTAACTGGAAGAGTCTTTTAGCTTTTGTATTATTTTTAACCTTTGTAATAAATTGAAGGAATTAAAGGAGAATCATGAAATATCTCCAAAGGCCTTTAGAAATAGATTATCTTCTGTAGGTAGATAAGCCATTTAAGGAGACAGTTGATCTCTTGTGGTTTGTATGATTTTATAATGGCCTTTGTCAAATAAAAAACTATCATAAATCCATAGTACATTTCGTATCATTGATACAACTTCTCTTTGAAAACAGTACGTAACAAAAATCTGACAGTTGAAGAAATTTGGGCAGCCATATTGGATGGTTGTATCCCGATGCAAACCTGTCTGTTGCTTTGGTTGTTTAAGGGTACATTTATAAAATAAAGGATTTAAAGATGCTTTTTCTCCATGTCAAGTATAAACAAACAGCAGCTAATAAAAATAGCCATGGAGGAGTTTAGCCTCCCAGGATGGGCTATCTGAACACTAATGACATACATTCTGCCTTGAAAGCTGCTGTCAAACTTTATTTGAAAGAATGTACGCTGAAACCTTGCAGGGCATTTTGAACAATCCTATATCATTACGTTTCACATTTATCTGTGATCCTGTTACCTCTGTTGGTCGTTGAGGGTTATAAGCATTTACTTACAGTGATTTTTTTTTTAACAAAGAAAGGTAAACGAACCTACAATATCAAATCACATCCTTCTTTATGGTTTGGGCCCCTGCAAAGATTTAATGCTGAACTTCTCCCTTTAAAACATAAGTAAATTATGAGGCTAAGAAAGGCTGGTGGCTTTTGATATATTTGTTTTCTCTTTGAATAGACACAGCAAAATTATTAAAACCAATTTTATGATCAAGTGTACAACATACCTGTATGATTTTTATTAAAGTTTGTGTCAACAGAACACGAGATACATTAAGCATTATGATATAATTAAGGGATTTAATTTTAGTGCATTTGAATATTCTAAATGTAATATCTGATTTTAATTATTCTTCCTATTAATGCATTTTAGCATAAAATATATCCTTAATTTGTATTTTCCTTTGACTCATGCCTGCCAGATAACTTTCTAGCTAGGATACATTGGAGCAATGCTGTCAGAAAAAAATGAAAGCTCATCTCCTTTTACACAGCCCAGTATTTCCGGAGATCTCCTATTTTGAGCAGCTGTAGGATCTGACACAGCAGGGTGCCTCAGAATATCTTTCTGTAGGAGAATTCTCATTTGCTATCTTTTTTAAATTTTTTTTATATTTTCTAACTAAATTCCAAAACAAGTAGTTAGTTTTTATTATTCTAAAAATTAAAACTTAGAAAAGATTTTTTTTTTCACATTCAGCCACAATGGAGTGCACATCAAGATCCCAATCTCCCTTTCTCCACAAAAGAAGATGAAAAGGGAAAACTAACGAAGAAAATAAATCTTTTAAGTAAAGATAAAAAGACAAAATTAATATATTCCAAACAACCCTGACAGAAATAATGGTAATATCATCAAACTCTAGTCCCTTTTACACATATTTTACATATGTAGGATTTACGTACATAGGCATCTCAAGTAGAAATTACACCTTGAGAATTATAGTAACGAAAGTGGTATATACATTTTAAAAATCAGTTGTTTATTATCCGAATATAAACACACGGAGAAAATGAAAAGGCTAAAAATTGGTGAGGGATTCTCCCCTGTCTCTGCCCTAGAATTGATGAACTAAACTCTAAGAAAATTTGCTTTTTAAGAGCTATATTGTATAATATTTATTGCAACTGTCATTTTGCCTTAACTTTAATTTAGCCAAATGGTGAAATCATGGTCATCTTTCTAACCAACAGCTCTGTTTGAAGGTTCATGCTTGCTCAGAAATCTTGACAACTCCTCAGAGCCTCAGAGAAGTTTCTCATTTCTTTGTATCGTATTTAAAACTTCATTAAAAATCTGTCATTAGCCTTTTTTTCCCACAGTGCACTCCCTTTTGAACTCCTTTCTGCTCACCAAGGCTTTCCTCAAAAGTTACAGACTTTCAGTCCTCACCTAATCGTCTTTTGAAATGCTCCTCTCATCAGTTCACTTCACTAGCAATTTTTTACTTATTCCTTAAGTCAAATTGGCCCTCCTTGTGAAGACTTTTTGCATCCTTTTTTCTTTTTACTACTGGCAGTACTTCCTCCTTGGCGTTCCCACACTCCTTTATTCATATCACAAGTATGAAGTTTATTACACTATTATTATAAGACACTTGCTTTTCTGCTAGTTTCTTAGTCTTGTGGAGAGCAGGTAGAATTATAGTGTTCATCTTTTCATATCTAGAGCTTGCCATACTGGTAAATAAAATTTTGCTGAATTATTGAAATGAATAATATATCTATTTACAACTGTCACCAGTCACCATAAGAAATGAAGGAGAAAATATATGAAATCTGTTCCACTTTTTATGAGTATATTAATTTGATTATTTAAATGGACGGACTATTTGGATAGTTGATTTTTCAGGGATCTTGTATATTCCCAAGATAAGTTAAATTGCTCCATATTTCACCATAGCCAGGGTGAGTTTCATAAAGATTCCTTACAAAATTAATTTATGTAACTAAAATATATCATGTCATTTTCTTCAAACTCATGGCTTTACAGGCTCTTTTATTTCTATATAATTGCCAACAGAAGTAATTTAGGATTTGGTGTCTATCCAGAAGTCTTATGTGTAGTCGATGACATTGAAATGGAGCTGTGCCTAAAGGAAAAGAAAGAAGCAGCCTAACCACCCCTTTACCAAGAAGCCCAGAGGGAGAGGCTGAAAAGTCACTTTTCTTGACTAAAGAAGATAATATTCCACTAAAGGGAGCATATTTTCAGACTGCTTACTGGCCAACTTTATCTCTGAAAGAAAGGCTATTTTATAGAAGGAGGGGTAGCTTTTCAGAGAGTTAAACTTTTTGTCTAGGTTTGGACTGAAGAAACCAAGGCATACCATACCCATTTTGAAGTAGGACAATTATAGCCCTTTCAGTTCATAAGACAAAATAAAATTCTAAGGGAATTTTAAAAGGCCTCCTTGTGAAATATGACAGTTTGCAGAAGCCTTTTCTTCTTCCATGTACCCTTTCAATGAGGAAATTTATCTTCCTGCTGAAAATCGCATTAAGCAGCAGCTGCAGCTATTTCCCCTTAGGCAGCATTCTGGTGGAATAGTTGAGAGAATAACTCCCTGAAGATAAATTAATTCCTTAGTAGCCTCAGGCAGGAGGAATAAAGGCAATCCTTTATTTCTTATGCTGTGGGCACTTCTGTGAATTGGCTGGTTAGCCCAAGTTAGAAATCAACAAACTTTTTGATTAGGAATAGTTGCAGATCAGCAATATTTCTTGTCCTAGTTGAGGCTTAGCAGTGGGGTGCTGTTGAAAGTTATTAATCTTCATTTCCAAGCTTGTAGAAGTTTGAGAGGTGACCATTTGTCTGAAGTGAGGCTGAGAATCTGTGAGTGAAGTTTACACTTAGGGACATGCCCCTTTAAATCTGTACTTAGCGACAAGACTGAATGTCTTGGAGCAATGGTAGCTATTATTTAAATATAATGGGCCCTACCCAGAACATATTTTTAAAGGTATTTCTAAATCCATTAATAGAGGATTGGCTAAGTAAATTATGGTAGAGTCTAGAATGAAATATGCAGCTATTAAAAAAAATAGTGGCTCTATAACAGCTATCTCCAAGATACATTGTTAACTAAAAAGGAGCAAAGCATATAGTGCTGCCATTTATGCTTGTGTATGCTAGATTATTTCTGATATGTATATTATATGAAATTAATAATAGTGGTTGCCTCCTTGGAGGAGAATTGGGTAATTTGGGAGATAGGATATCTGTAAGCCCTTTTGTACCTTTTCCCCCCTTTTATACCTTTTGAACTTTGTACCCTATGTTTATATTATTCAAAAAGAAAATAATTAAATAACTAAAATGTAAAACAGTGGAAAAAGTATAATTAAAGTCTAGATAACCAAAACATATTCATGATGACCCATTCAAAAGGAATGCAAATCTGATTCCAAAAAGACAATATCAACTTGTACTATCTCTTGAGGAGGTTTACAGAAGCAATCCCATCATGTCACATAGCAAGGCTTCCTTAAATCTTCTCTCTGAAGTTCTGTTAGGTGTTCAGAGCTTTCTTCATACCTTTCCTTTCCTCCATCTGCCCACAGAAAATTTCTTCTTTATGTCGCTGCCAATTTCTGCCTAATAATGTCCTTGTTGTAGATTTAGATGTCTCCAAGTATGTGTTTCTACTCTTTACTCTTGAGTGGTCTATAGGAACAAGACAGCAAAAATCTCCTTAGAAGGGGAGCAGTTGGTATGGTTATGAAAACATATACTTTAACACTTTATCCTTCCCCATAATTACACTGCCATGTTTATAATGGTGCTAATTGAATATCCCCTTCCATTTAGTATTTAGGGAAGTAGGTAGTGTTTGATCAGTAAGAGTTTGTTGAAAATGTACTCTTTTTTACATATAATTTTGTGGTGTTAAGTATGAAATCACTCTGTCTTGTACTTCTTATTCTCACTCTCTCTCACTCCCTCAATCTCCTTCCCTCCCTCCCACCTTCACTCTCTCTCTCCTTGCTCCCTTCTTCCCTTTTTCTCTTTCTTTCCTTCTCTTTCTCTCATTCTAATTGTTACTTGCTAACAGCTTTTGACAACTAAAGTTTCAATTAACCTCTTTTATAAGATTTAGGAACTCAAATCCCAGTATTTCATGTGGCAGCAGCAAAATTTTTTCAAATCTAGGATCAAAAATTTATTTCTGCAAAATATATTTTGAAAACAGTAGTTTTAAGTAAAATGATCTTTGGAATCAACTTACAAAACAGCTTGTTAAAAATTTTCATTTGATGATAGAAGGACCTATGACATAATTTTTTTTTCTATATCAAATGTTTTGCACCTTTCAAAGAATAAATATAGTAGACTTTATAGTTTGATTATATTTAGCATATTTATCTTTCTACAGTGATTAATGAAATGGAATCTTTATAGTGAGGAAGTCCCCACTATATTATTTCCTCTGACTGGAATAATATCTGCTCCAAGGTGTAACAGGAACAGGTACAAGGCAGAAATTGGAGGTGGGTATTGAGGTTAGAGGATGGGGTGGTGGTGGAAAGCACAGATGTACCAAGCAACACTAGATGTTACTCAGTATAAAGAGGAATCTTTTCAACAGTTTCTAAAGTATGCTAAAACTGCTTTGAAAAGATACTAGGTGAGTGGTTAAAAGTACAACTGAGGGGTAGATGAGAAAGAGTGTGCCCCTGATTGGTGGAAGGGCCTAAAAGTTGGACCCAGTAGCAAAGCCTAGGATGATTTTGATGGAATAAAAGTGTGACTTCACTCTGTGATCTTCACATGAGTTAATATCTGGTTTCCAGAGACAATGAGGGTACACTATAAGACCATTGACTGTGTTAATGTGTTGGAAATGAGGCCATGGGCTTTGGTTCTCCCCTATCATGTAAAAGGCACCATCATATATTCTTACACTCAAGGAACTCAGGACATTCCCATTCTACCTGACGGGAGATTTTAGGTTCTGGCGAGTGTTATACATGATGCCTGACAGGAAACAACAATGCCCATTAGAAGTGGGGGCAGTATCCAACAACACTAGCTACATCCCGGGGAACAGCAATTCTAAGTCAAATGAAAATGGCACCCAGTGCAAGTGCTGTGGGAGCCTGCAAGTCATGCAGGTACCTGGGAGTGGTATCTAGAATGAGTCGCATAGCATCAAACATAGTATTATCCGGTAGAGGCGGCTGTGACAGAAGAGGAAAGAAAACAGAGGCCAAATGTCAGCAACCACAGTTGACTCAAACAAGCCATAGGCACTACCCTTAGGCCCCCCAGATATATTTGGGAGCACTTTTCTACTTTTAAGGTTACCTGTATATTTTCCAGAACATGTTTTTTCGTTTGCTTGTTTTTTAATATTCCAAGCAATAAGAAAGAAACAATTCTGAAATATCTTTGTGCTGTTTCCAGAAGATGAGATTTTTATATAAGCCTCCCAAAATAAGAAGTGTGGAATACTACTGCAGTTAGAATCTACATAGAAATTAAGAGCCCTGAGGTTTGGCATCAGTTTCACTGTTAAATTGTTATATGCCCTTGACCAAATCACTTAACTTCTCTGCTTCCATTTACTCACTGGATTAAATTATCCCTAGAGTCTCTTTCAGCAGTAAAAATTTGTCCTTAATATTTTTATTATAATAAAAGCATCCAAGATAGATTTAAGTGGATAATAAATTAGTAGATGCACATGGACAGATACTTGAGTACACTTTGGAAAAAACTGGTAGAAAATTGTTTGCCTCATATAAAGGTATATGTTGGACTCTAAGTCAATCTTTTTTTCACCAATTTACCATTAAATTATATTAGCACATATGGATAAAACCCATTACATATTTGAGCAATTAAATGGTAAGGAGCGAAAACATCTTTTGCTAAAATATACCCACAGTGTATTGTTTACTTGGCTTGTGGGGAAAAATTTTACCTCTGCTTTTGACTTTTGTTTTTAAATTTAGCACACAAATGAATTATGTATCTCCCATTTTGTTTGAGTTGCAAAATCTGAAAGTGTTAAGTATTATATTACAGTTGCCAATAACTATCTGAATTTAAACAAATATATTGAATTAAAACAAATTGTATTGAATGTCTGATTCCCAGGCCACACTCCAGACCAGTTAAATCAGAATCTCTGGGAGTACAGCCAGGATCAGATTTTTTAAATCTTCCCAGGCAATACCAATGTGCAGCCAGGTCTGAGAACCACTGCTTAGGAATGGAGCCTCCATAAAGGCCAGGACTTTTAACTCATCCACAGATGTATAGCCAGCACTTAGACAGAACTTGGCACATGGGATATGCATAGCATAAACCTAAGCAGCATTTGATTGATAGGTTTTAGAAACTCAGAGAGAAGCAGATGATAGATGATTGTCTGGAAATTGTAGACAAGATTGCATCCATTAAGTGTATGTCAGGCCAGCACCAACAGAAATTTATCCTACTTCATTATTGGTTCCCCAGTGCCCAGCACAGAGCTGGGAACACAGCAAGAATTTAATGAATGTTTTCCAAGTGAATCAATTAATGAATGTAGTTGCTAACCTAAAGCAAAAGCAAAAAACGAAACAAAACAAAGAAACAAAAAATGGAAATTAGAGTATACATATAAGACATGGATGGAATTGAATTCTTTTAAAGTTTTAACTTGATACTTCATAAAATAAATTGCTCTTTCAGATTACTCATTTTTATTCTGCTTTAATTATTTATGGTATGATTATAAGCCCACTTAGCTCTACTGATACGTGAGCCCTGGGAAAGTCACTTTCTAGACTTTCTTGTCTACATCTGATAAATGAGGATTGCATAGTAACATCCTTTGGAATTTTAATTCTGTGATTCTGGAATGAAGAGTTCTGTTAATCAATAAATGTTTCTCTTAAAAAAATGCTTAAGTAATTTTGAAAATGTCTATTTATGAAGATAATTTTTATTGATATTGTATCAGATTGGTCAAAAGTATTATATAGGATGAGTGTTAGGATAGTCTGGTTAGGTAAGTTTTCTTGTGTATGTACATGGATCTTAAAATGTTAGCATTGTCTTTAGTATAATTCCAATAAGATAAGAAAAAGTGTAAGATAAATACTGTGTCGGAATTTTAAAAACGACTCTTGTTTGCTAACCAAATTCTACCTCTGTTAAGAGAAGCCTAATTTCTTTAGTCAATGAAGATAGTTAGTTATATTTTCCTTATGTTTAGAACATTTTACTTTACCCTAAATCAGAGATCTTTCAGCTTTTTCCTCCATATTCTCCACTTTAATCTTCTCTAAGAAAACTTCATTATTCTCTAGGGTTTGTATAAGGACACATTTCTATATTTATATTTGCCATATAAACTTCACTTTGGGGATGCAATTTTTATTTTGGAGCAAACTTGGCTGTTTTACTTGAAGTAAATCAGAAAAACCTGAAAACTTTTTAAAGCCATTTTCCATTATCTTCTTCCCTCCCTTAATTTCTCAGCTTCAAGTTTCCTGAATCCTGAAGTCATTCTGATTGTGTTCTCCACATTCTCAAATGAACAAATCTAGAATTTCTGTTTTTCATGAGACGAGTGCCCTTCATATGTACCCTTTTTCTCTCCTACCCAATTTAGAAATCCAGACTTAAACAAGCTTGTTGATTCGAGGGACTGAAACATAACAGTTCTTTTTAGTACCCCTTTCACTAAGTATTAAGTCCTTTGAGAATTCTAGCTTTAGGGAGAAGCCTCTACTCCACCTCCCTGCCTTATCCCTTATCCAGTACAGATGTAAATACCTGGCCTACTAGGTGCTCTGACCTATATCCTATATTCTAAATTCCCATTCCTTGCAGTCCTTGTTTTATCTTGGGGATTTTTCCTTATCTTTCCAAGCTCGTGTGATTTTTTATTGTTGTAGTTTATCCAGAGTTTCCATGTGTTGTGGCAGGGACTAGGGAATCCACATTAGCTTAGCTCATCAACTTTGTAACCGAAAGTGCAAATCTTGGAGTCATTCTCTGGCTCATTATTTCCCAGAAATTATCTCCAATTTCTGACAGTTGGGGGCTGCACTATTTCTTGTTCCCCTTCCTCATCTCCTCCCCTTTTCTCTCCTCCTAGTCCTTCTAACTTGCTCAGTATAATCTGTAAGAGACAAGAGACTCCGAACTACTGAAAACTAGGGTATACTTCTACTACCGTCTAGACCCAAATGTATTCTCTGGGCCCAAATTACATATAATTTGCCTCATATACACAATTATTAGATTTACTAATTTAATTACATTTGGGGATTTACAGGTTACCTTAAACCTGTAAACTAGTGAGATCTATGTGCCATTCTTTTCCATACAACATTGTCATATTCAGCCTTTCATTATTCACTCAATAAATATCTATTGAACACTTACAATGTACTGTTTCCAGTTCTTGGGATAGATCAATGAACAACACAGACCAATCTCTGCCATTTTTGGGGGGGTGGAGGAGATACGAAATAACAAAAACAAATAAAAATTAAATTGTACACTTTGTTGAAAGTTGGTAAAATGAGATAGAGAACGTAGAGCGGGGAATGGGAAGCTGAGAGATACTGCTCGACAATTTTAAAGAGAATGGTAAAGAGAAATGGGCTTCTTGAGAAAATGACAAGTGAGCAAATCTTAAAGGAAGAGAGGGAGGGAGTGAGCCATGTGGGTTTCTGGTCAAAGAGATTCCAGGCCGAGGAAACAGGCGATGCACAGGCCATAAGATTGGAACATGCCTGGAACACTTGAAGAGCATTAAGGGGTCTGATTTGACTAGAACCAGTGAGCAGAAGAAAGCAGTAGGAAATAAAGTCAGAGAGATAATGAGCACAACTTGAGGGTCGTCATGTAGGACTTTGTAGGAGATGGTGCTTTTTAATTAATTTCTTTGCTTAGAACTTTCTATTTTAGAAAATAATGCATATTTTGTAAAGTGTTCCTTTGTGAGAGAAATTATTAAATTATTTTAATTTTAGGAAAATTCGTATATATACATATAACCATTGTAATTTCCCATCTATGATAAAAAAAGATTTCTCTTGAATTTCAATGATGAAATGTCCTTTGTATACGTTTTTTTCTCTATACATTTTTTGACCACCGGGTTCCTTTTTTTTTTTTTTTAATGTGTTACATTCAGTTTGAATGCTTGGTGTACCTTGATCAACTCATTTGCATTTGAACTCTTTTGTGGAGAATAAAAATACAGAGAGCAATTTTATGTCCTCTCAAAAATTATAGTTTAAACCAGAATGAGGTAGCTTCTTGCTCCTGCTCTTTGATTTCATTTTAATTTCAAAACTAATTTCATGCTTTTAAATGTTAAATTACTGTAAGGGTTTTCAACTTCCTGTCTTTAATTCTAACATTATCTATTATCTACTATGCTAATTCTTTTCTGATTAATTGGGAGTACAACAGACACTAGCACAAAAATAGCAGAGGTCAGTATGCTTACCAAATGAGATTCTGATGCAATGCATAATTCATGAAATAGATTCACTCATGTTTTCCATTGCTCTCAAATGAAAATGTCCCTTGCTAAATGCAGCTCTTTACATTGTTTTAAGTGTTGAAATCTTCAGATTTCTATTGTTTTTATACTTTTGAAAAAATACCTTTTATTCTTTATTGTTACTGCTCTCTTTAAAATGTTTTTTTCAATAAGAAATACACATTTGGCTTTGTACCTCAAGATTCTATAATAGTTGGTTTACTCAGTACCAAAGGAACTATGAACATCAGGTTATAAGTTAATCTTTTGATAAGCGAAATGTAAATTACTTCACTATATATTACACCTGTTTTCAAATAGTATCCTATTATTATGTGGTTTAAAAGAGAATAAAGTAATTTATTATTTTTCTCACATTGGTCATCAGGACTCTTTCAGCAGCAAGTAGTTGAAACTCAATTCAAATGAGTTTAATCAAAACAGGGATGGAAAGCCTAAGGTGTTGGTGTTATTCAAGGTGTTCAAATGATAATCATAGGATTCTAAATGCCGGTGTGACTCTCACCTTTACTAACTTCTGCTTTTTGCACCATTCTCAGGTAATGCATAGCAGTAAACAAAGATGGTGCTATGACAGCCCCAGGCAAACATGACCCCAGTAAAGGTCCCAGAAGGGACTATACTTGGCCCTTCTTGTCCATGTGTCTACCCCTGAATAAATCTACAACCAGAGGGATGAGATTTTCTGGCTAATATGGGTTGAGTGCCCACCTGAAGTGGGAAAGTTACAATGGGTGGTTCTCAAATGGGAGACACAAGATGAACAATAATCTCAAATTCCCTTATCTAACACAGTCCTTTTCGTTGCCAGGTGGCAATGACTTTTAGCAGTTTTACAAGTTGCTTCAGTATTAGAACTGCTTCAGATTAGAGATTCTAAATCTGTAAAACCACGGACAGCTCATATACAATTATTGTATATTGTACAAACATAAACAATTATTTTTTTCCTCCATTCAGATGGTAATATCCTCAGTTAATTAGGCAGCCCATCCAGAACTTCTAGAGAAATATAAACCCTCTAAATTGGAGTAAAGTGTATATTGTGTGTGTACATTCTATCAGATAGTATTCTTTGAAGTGTTAAAAGTGCCAAGGTAGAATGGGTTTCTTCGTGTATCTGTCTAGTTTACCCTCACTGTGGGGTGGTGCAGGAGCCTCATTGGAAAGAACCATTGCATCCGGGATCATTAGTATATAAGTGTTGGAGAATGGATTCTTGGCCTAAGTACAGTGATTTATTCACAGCCTTTTTCAGTTTTATCTGACTAACCTGTCTGTTTCAACTGAAGCTTTCTTTAGCATTGAAAAAGGAAAGCAGGCTCATTTGTAAATTGTAACAGAAAAGATAAAAATCATCTCACAGGTAGAAATTTCTCCTCATGTTTTTTCCCTGATGCATGGGTGTTTATGACCAATTGGTATTAAGCTTTCCTCCTAGACTATGGCTTGTCTTCTCAAAACCCCACCTTTCCTGCATTTCCTGCATTGGAAATGACCTGCATGATTCACTATAAGTACAGGGCATGATATTGAGATCATCAGGCTACATCATCAAGGTTCATAGAGCTAGTAGCTCATTTTGATCAACCTTGAAACATTCAACAAGGGTGATGTGACCACAGTAAAATGTTAGAAGCATTTCTTCTACAAAAATGAGGAATTGTTTCTTGACAATTCAGAAATAATAATTATTGTTTGATAGTCCACAAGATAGCTTTGATAAAGGGTGATCAGTTGATTTAAAAAAAATGTTTATTAAGAGAAGTATGAAGTGCTAAGAGGTACATTGGCTCATTGTAAATGTCTTTTAGACTTTTGGAGTTCCTCTACATATTGCTGTGAATTAGTGTTGGTGAGTTGCCCAGAATCATTTTAATACAATAAACGACTGCCTTGTTCAAGACCTGCTTGTTACTTGTTCATTTTTGAACTACTACTCCTAATACCACTCCCCATACTTTATAAATATTTAAGTTCACTTTGTGTTCAGTCTTCAAAGAAACATCTTTTCCAGTAACAGAAAACAGTAATGTTCTAATTATCTAATATCAACAAAACATGTAAAAATTAACTTTATGCAAATATGATTGGATAGTTTCCATTAGTTGATTAAAATGAAATGTTTGAAAATTGCTTCAAATATTTTCACAATTAAAATTATCATTGCTGTGGATTAATTTGTCATTGAAACATTTATAGAAACATGTAATTCTTTTGCTAACTCATTGGAGTTACAACGAGTTAGCAAAACTCTAAAATATAATGTATTCTTAGAAATATATTATAAAATTATTTTAAACAGATACTTGTTTTAGCTTTTTAATAAAAATAGAGTGTAAAATGATTGCTTTAAAATTTTGATGAGCTAAAGAAGGAAATGTCATAAATCCCACTTTGAAAATCTTTTTATTCTTTGTAATTTCTAATGGGATACACTACATAAAACAACTTCAAGAGAATACTTTTGGCACCATTTGTTATACTTATTTGTTAGGAAAAAATGGAAATATGTACATGTACACCTACCCCCCTTTATACTCCTCAAATGCAAATACACATACTAGTTTCTTTCCCTTATAAATGCGATAACTGTTTTGGATATGGGAATTTATAAAATCAAGTCATTTATTAAGGGGTTGGGAAGCAGATATGAGAGGGGATGAAGGAAAAGTTTAGGCTATGATAAATTAACAGCTTCCAAATTTGAGCTGCACTTATACTGTTTTAAGTTGTACATATACTGTTTCAAGAACCTGTTTTTGCCATATTTCTTCCAGTTGGATCTTCTTCCATTTGGATTCCCACTTTCTTAAATATTATGGGAGAAAATCAGACCCTTAAGATCTTTTATTTTTAAGGAACTTGCATTGTTGATCATAAAGAATTAGATTTTTACTGATGCCTGAGTTCATTAGTAGGAAACTGCATGCATTTAATAGTACAAGTGCTCATCACAGGAAAAGCTTAGAAAGGTGGAATTGGGCTTTGGTGACTTGTGCCTCTTAATTAAGACTCAGGCCTACCATGCATGTCTATAGATCTTGCATTTCCTTTGCACTCTGTATTAGTTAGGGTTCTCTAGGGAGTCACAATCAGCAGGAAATATCTGTAGATAAAAAATTTATAAAAGTGTCTCACATAACTGTGGGTACGTAGAGTCCAAGGTCTGTGGGCAAGCTGCAAGCTGGTAACTCCAGTGAATGTCCTCAAAAACTCCACAGGAGAGGCTTGCCAGCCAAAGCAGGAAGAGAAAATGTCTCTTCTGAATCCTCCTTAAAAGCCTTCCAGTGATTAGATTAGGCATCTTTCATTGCAGAAGATACTCCCCTTAGCTAATTACAAATGCAATCAGCTGTGGATGCAGCCAACATAATCATGATTTAAGTCCATGAAATATCCTCATAGTAACATAGGCCAGTAAGATAGGCCAGCACTTGCCCGACCAGACAAACAGGCACCCGACCCTGGCTAAGTTGACACATGAACCTGACCATGACAGTCCACCCCTTGTCAACTTGGCAGCTATACATATTACCTTAAACCATACTTAATCTCTAAATAGAAAACAATAACAGACACATTTTTTTCCTCACCTAACAATACTCAACTGTCCCACGTACAACTGGAAATTCATTGAATCTCCCCAGAATAGGGTGCAAGTCCTTGGGTAATATTCATTCTTAAACTTGATATCTTACTACTTAAATACTATAACATGAACAAAACAGCATTATAGTCCTCATTTCCATAATGGATCACATGGTCGTAGTTCATATTTATCACTGCCTTCTTCCACTACCCATTCCATCTTCCCTTTACTCTCAGCAAGCACTTCAGCTGGCTGTGGTTCTTTGCCTGGTGGGGTGACCCAAACCTTCATTCCTGAAGTTTCAGAGCCATTGGTAGTCCTGCCTGGATTGGGTTGTTGCAGTTTTCCATTGATTTTAATCACAGAGCATGGTAGTACTGAAAGACGCCCTAGGGATCTCCTATATTTCAGGAAAATTCTTCTATACCTCCACAGCGTAGCTGTAGTCCTATTCCCCTTGATAGTCAGGGTCAATCACTCCAGCCAGTAAAATAATCCCCTTCTTGGCTTGTTGATCCATGGGCATGAGTAGCCCAAAATGACAGGTGGCAGTCTTAGACTCCAGTTCAATGGAATCATTGTTTCTCCTGGTGCAAACATTCCCCCTTCTGGAACTAAAATCTGTAGACCAGCAGAGCTGAAGGTCACAGGGACAGGAAGCAAAATTTTTTCTAGTGGATCATTAGGGGTCATAGTAAGTAGTACAACTCCCATTTCCACCCCTTGGTTCCTGAATCCATGGATCTTAGCTATGTGAGAAACAGCACCATACAGTGGACACTGATTCAAAGCATGCACAGTTCCTGGAGAACATCACCCCAGCCCTGCAAGGTTTTGCCACCTAGTTGGCACCGTAATTGAGTTTTCAAAAGGCCATTCCACCATTCTATCAATCCAGCTGTCTCTGGATGATGGGGAACATGGTAAGACTAGAAAATTCCATGAGCATGTGCCCATTCCTACACTTCATTTGGTGTGAAATGTGTTTCTTGATCAGAAACAATGTGGTGTGGATACCATGATGATGGATAAGGCATTCTGTTAGTCCACAGAGGGTAGTTTTGGCAGAAGCATTGCATATGGGGGGAAAGCAAACCCATATCCAGAGTTGTGTCTATTCCATTTAGAAGAAATTGCTGCCCCTTCCATGAAGGAAGTGGCCCAATGTAATCAACCTGCCACCATGTAGCCAGCTGGTCACTTCAGGGAATGATGTCATATAGGCGCTGAGTGTGGGTCTCTGCTGATGGCAGATTGGACACTCAGCAATGGCTGTGGCCAGGTCAGACTTGGTGAGTGGAAGTCCATGTGGCTGAGCCCATGCATAACCTCCATCCCTACTACCATGACTACTTTGTTCATGAGCCCATTGGGCAATGACAGGAGTTGCTGGGGAAAGAGGCTGACTAGTATCTACAGAATGGGTCATCTTGTCCATTTGATTATTAAAACCTTCCTCTGCTGAAGTCACTCTCTGATATGCATTCACATGGAACACAAATATCTTCATATGTTTAGCCCACTCAGAAAGGTCTATCCACATATTTCTTCTCCAGACCTCTTTGTCACCAATTTTCCAATCATGCTCTTTCCAAGTCCCTGACCATCCAGCCAAACCATTGGCAACAGCCCATGAGTCAGTATACAAATGCACCTCTGGTCAGTTCTCCTTCCAAGTAAAATGAACAACCAGGTGCACTGCTCAAAGTTCTACCCACTGGGAGGATTTCCTCTCACCACTGTCCTTTAGAGACATCCTGGAAAGGGGTTGTAGTGCTGCAGCTGTCCACTTTAGGGTAGTTGCCTATAGTGCAGAACCATCTGTAAACCAGGCCCGAGTTTTCTCTTCCACAGTCAATTCACTGTAAGGAACTCCCCAAGAGGCCATAGCTCTTGGAAAGAGAAGGTAATGTGGCAGGAGTGCAGACCATGGGCCTTTGGGCCACTGCCTTCAGGGCCTGCTCTGTACCTATCTCATATACCAGTTCCATTTTATGATGGAGTGCTGCTGCACATGCCCAACTTTATGTCTTGGTGGGTCAGATAACACCCAGCTTATGATAGGCAACTTAGGTCTCATGGTATCTTAGTGGTCCATGGTTAAGCATTCAGTCTCTACTAAGGCCCAGTAACAGGCCAAAAGCTGTTTCTCAAAAGGAAAGTAGTTATCTGCAGTAGACAGTAAGGCTTTGCTCCAAAATCCTAAGAGTCTGTATTGTGATTCTCCTATAGGGGCTTGCCAAAGGCTTCAGACAGCATCTCTATTTGCCACTGACACTTCCAGCACCATTGGATCTGCTGGATCATATGGTCCAAGTAGCAGAGCAGTTTCAAAGCATACACAGAACAGTTTCAAAGCAGCCGGGACCTGTCACAGAGCCTCTTTTAGTTCAGGTCCCCACTCAAAATTAGCTGCTCTTCTAGTCACTTGATAAATGGACCAGAGTAGCACACCCAAATGAGGAATATGTTGTCACCCAAATCCAAAGAGACCAACTGGGCATTGTGTCTCTTTTTTATTCATAGGAGGGACCAGATGCAGCAAATTATCCTTCACTTTAGGAGGGATATTTCAACATGCCCCACACCACTGGATACCTAGAACTTTCACGTAGGTGGAAAGCCCCTGCATTTTTTTTTTTTTTTTGCTTGGGCTGGCACCAGAAGTTGAACCCAGATCTCTGACTTGGCAGGTGAAAAGGCTGCCACTGAGCCACCATTGCACTGCCCAGGCCCCTGTATTTTTGTTGGATTTACATCCCCTCCTCTGACACACAAATGCCTTACCAATAAGTCTAGAGTAGTTGCTACTTCTTTCTCACAAGGTCCAGTCAACATGATATGATCAATATAATGGACCAGTGTGGGAGGGAGAAATGATCAAGGTTCCTGCAGACAAGATTATGACATAGGGCTGAAGAGTTGATATAATCCTGAGGTAGGACAGTGAAAGTATATTGCTGACCTTGCCAGCTGAAAGCAAACTGTTTCTGGTGGTCCTTACCAACAGCTATTGGGGAGAAAAGCATTTGTCAGATCAATAGCTGCATACCAGGTACCATAGGATGTATTAATTTGCTCAAGCAATGATACACATCCAGAACAGCAGCTGCAATTGGAGTTACTACCTTGTTGAGCTTATGATAATCCATTGTCATCCTCCAAAACCCATCTGTTTTCTGCACAAGCCAAGTAGGAAAGTTGAATGAGGATGCTGTGGAAATCATCACCCCTGCATCCTTCAAGTTCTTAAGAGTGGCAGTAATCTTTTCAATCCCTCCAGGAATCCAGTATGGCTTCTGATTTACTATTTTGCTAGGTAGGGGCAGTTCTATTGGCTTCCACTTGGCCTTTCCTACCATAATAGCCCTCACTCCGTGAGTTAGAGAGCCAGTGTGGGGATTCTGCCAGTTGCTCAGTATGTCTATTCCAATTATGCATTCTGGACCTGGGGAAATAAATACAGAATGGGTCCAGGGTCCCAGTGGACCCACTGTGAGATGGACTTGAGCTAAAACTCCATTGATCATCTGACCTCCATAAGCCCTGACTGGTGAACCAGAGTTCCCTGGAATTAATGTCACTTCTGAACCAGTGACTTATAATCCCCAAAATATCTGATCATTTCCTTTCCCCAATGCACAGTTACCCTGATAAAAGTCCATCATTCTCCTTGGGGAAGGCTTAGAGGAAGATTAACAGTATAAATGTGTGGCAGTGTAACAGGGTCCTCCTCCAAAAGGATCTGGCCTTCCCCTCATTCAAGGGGCTCAGGGTCTGTAAACTGTGTCAAGTCTGGAAATTGATTAAGGGGCTGTGACTCTCTGTTTTTGTAAATTCAAGTTAGATTTCCATTCACTTGATCTAGAACTCTTGTTTATAAGCTCAAACAAGAATGTAGTTGACTGCCCATCCATTTTACTTCTAGATACCCCCATGATCTACTAGCCAATGCCACAAGTCTCTGTGAGTCAGATTATTTTGACTCCTGCTTTGAGTCTGTTTTCTGTTATGATAGCCATGACCACCTTGTCTTTGGCGACTAAATGCTGCCACCTGGCTTCTGCCAACTCGAGATCTTGTCATCCCCATTGTGTTTAAGGATTTCACTCAGTGACAGCAATTCCCACAGTAATATCTGACCTACAGAGAAGGGCAACTACAGAACTCTTCAGAGATGATGGCACTAGTCTCGCAAATTTATTTCTCACAGTTATGGTTAAAGGTGCATCCTCTGGACATTTCTGGGGTGTATGAGGAGACTTTCCATGATAAATCCACTCTAACATTCCAATATCTCTAAGCCATCAGATCCCCTCATCTACGTTATACCATGGCAGTCCTGACATTCAACCTCAGATAATGTTGGCCACCTTTTGATCCACATTTCAGCTAAGCATCCAAACTGTTAATGCCTTTTCTAACCCCTTGAGCTATAACGTTGAATGCAGAATCTCTGCTTAGTGGGACCATATCAATAAATTCAGCCTGATCTAGCTTTATAGTCCTCCCACTATTATCCCACACTCTTAAAATCCATTGCCATGCATATTCCCCCGATTTCTGTCTGTATAAATTGGAAAACTCATACAGTCCTTTTGGAGTATGATGTACCGCCTCATGGTGATACTTTATACCTCACTTCTTGGTGCCTGTTGGGATTTTAGTGTAGTTATAAGTTTGGAAGAAATGAGGGATGTGAGAGTGGATCATGAAAATTATTAGAAGTATCCTCCAAGCCATTTGCTTCAGGGCATTCATTTACAGTTTCATCTGGTGAAACACGATTGATCACTTTAGGACTAATCCCTTCAGGTGGAGGTTGGGTGGCCAACTCATCATGGCAGGCTGGACATGGGGTGGCAGTGTCCTTAGGGCAGACTATTACAGGGTTATCCAGAGAAGACCCAGCATGATCTAGGATTTCAACCTCTCCACTGACATAATTATCAATCCATATGTCATCATCCCATTTTTCAGGGTCACATTCCTTTCCAATCAATGCCCTCACTTTAACAGCAGACTGAGATTTCAGTTACATTATAAGCCATTCTAACTATAAGATTCTGAGTCTGATTTTTGGAGATCTCAAGTCTATGGCTATAGGAAATAAGATTTTCCTTCAGCGCACTCATAGAAATGCTTACATTTGTCATAGGACACCTAAGCTTCTCATTTGAAGCCTTAAGCCTATCCCTTTCACACATTAATATATACAATGTATCTAACAGCAATCAGCCAACATCTCTATACCTCCTGTTTTCACAAACCTCCCTAAAGATATCAAAAACATTATCCCCCAGAGCCTGGCTTCATACAAGCGAAGCATTATTAGAATCCAACAGTGATATTTTGACTATCTCTTTTGCCAACTCCCCTATGGATTGAAAGTATCATTCTGATTACGGGAAACAGAGTCCAAGTTCTGTAGGGCAGACCACGAGCTGGTAACTCTGGTAAAGGTCTGCAATGAACTCCATAGGAGAGGCTTGCTGGCTGAAGCAGGAAGAGAAACTATCTCTTCTGAATCCTCCTTAAAAGCCTTCCAATGGTTAGATTAAGCATTACTCATTGCAGAAGACATTCCCCTTGGCTGATTACAAATGCAATCAGCTGTGGATACAGCCAACGTAATCATGATTTAAGGCCATGAAATGTCCTCATAGCAACAGACAGGCCGGCATTTGCCTGACCAGACAAATGGACACCACCACCTGGTCAAATTGACACATGAACCTGACCATGAGACAACCCATTCAATTTTTTTTTAATTGAGATATATTTCACGTACTGTAAACATCACCTTTTTAAAGTATACAATTTAGTGTTTTTTAAATGTATGCACAGAGTTGTGTACCTGTTAGGACAATCTAATTCCAGAACATTTTCATCACCCCCCAAAAAACCCCATGCCCATTTAATTTTTTGTATATGGTGTGAGGTAGAGGCCCAGTTTTTTTCTTTTGCATATGTACACTCTATTGTTTGAGCACCATTTGTTGAAAAGACTATTCTCTCACCATTGAATTGTGTTGATACCCTGATTGAAAATCTATTGGCCATTAATGTAAGAGCTTGTTTCTGGAGGCTCAATTCTAGTCTGTTGATATTTATGATTATCCTTATGACAATACTACACTGTTTTGATTAGTTTAGCTTCATAGTAAGTTCTGAAATCAGAAGTGTGAGTCCTCCAAATTTGTTCTTTTCCAAGATTTTGGCTCTGCTATGTTCCTTGCTTTTCCCTATGAATTTTAGGATCAACTTGTCAATTTCCGCAAGGAGAGCAGTTGGAATTTTAATAAAGATTGCATTAAATTTATAAATCAATTTGGGAAAAATTGCTATCTTCACAATATTAGGTCTTCCTATCCATGACCATGGTATTTCTTTCCATTTATTTAAGTCTTCTTTAATTTTTTTCAACAATGTCTTGCAAAGTTTTCAGTGGACAAGTCTTGTACCTCCTTGGTTAAATCCCAAGGAAAAGATTTTTTGTACATTATGAGCTCTGAGTCATGCCTAACACAGGCCGTCATGTAAGTGTGGGTCACCGAGGCATTAAAGGATTGGGTACCCCAGGCATAACTAACTCACCAAGTCCTTTATAATATATTTCTACCTTGCTTTTACATTCCCAATGTAGACTTGTATCTAAATTTAAACTGATGCATTGGAGTCAAATTGCGTCAACCAGCTTTATCTAATGGTTTGTTGTACCCCAAAAGTCTCATTACTATGGCGCATGGCTAGCCTCAGAATACTGACTTCAACTTTCTCTTCTGAAGTTATTTTTGATGGCCTCCTACAGCCATCCTTAGGAGAAGAATACTAAATAGGAGAATTTGTGGCACTATGGTAGTTGAGAAAGCTTCCTGGTACTTCATACCATAAATTCTGGAATGAAATGACTTCTTAATGTCCTGCAAATATTGACGTTTCCTTAAGCCAATGGCTTATGGTACTACCAAAAGTCATTTAGACACTGAGGCTAATTCAAATTTTGTTAGGCAAATGTCTAAACATGATTACAGGATATTATGAATCTTTAGTAAATAAAGCTATATTTACAATTTACAAATATGTTTGAATTTTGCATCAAGCAGTTTTGCTTAGTCAATTTTCTTATTTGGAATATCTTGAGTTATAAAGCATAACTTAAATAAAATATTTAGTTTTGTAATTAACAGAAAAAAAGGTAATTCATAAATATGCTTGTTCTTTCCTGATGAGATTTTAACTCTGCCTTGAGACCAAAATATCTTCATCATATGGCATATTTAATTGATAAAAATAGTTTGAAAGAAAGTTTTAATGATGAGCAAGGAATTTTATAGTCTAGTGTTCTGTACATTATATGGATTTGTTGATTAAAATAAGAAAACTGAAAGTAAGAGTTTGTATAAAATGCAACACTAGCAAAAACTGAGAAATACAGTGCAAAGAAAGTGTCAGTAAATGATGAAAAATTCTAAAATTCTTTCTTTAAACTATTTAAAATATATTTCAGCTATATATACTAATGTTTGTAGAAATTAGTTTATCATAAAAATCAGCAATTTTAAATATAAGCTATCACTGAAACTTATGGTACACCTAAAAAAATTATAGCCTTGATTTATTAATTTATTTTTACATAGGGAAAACGTATGTATGTGTGTTTGAGTATGCAGAGTAAACCCTTGTTATTATTAAGGAATGATTTAGGACTAAGGCATTAATTAAGTATCTGATAAATATATTGTAGTATACCTAATAACTAAATATGATAAAATATATTTAATATTAATACTGTGTGGACTCTAGTATTTGGTGATTCAAGAATTTACAAGGTTCTTAGAAGTGCATGATCACAAAATTCTAGAACCTTTAAGCTTGTGAAGACCTTAGGTAAGGATGATAATAAATCTATATATTATTGGAACACTATGAGATATTTTTAATGACATTTTTCATTTACTTAATCGTAGGCAGATGATCTGGTTCAACTTCCTTGTTTTATAGCTAGAGACTCAGATTGCCATTCCTTAAATGATTAAACCAGGTTCACAGTATTACTGACACCATCCTGGGGTAGAACCTAAGTTTCTGAGCCATCAGCTTTATAAATCTGTGCCCATGGGAAATTCTCATTATGAAACAACTCAAGTGCCTATAAACTGGCTTTAAAAATTATTTAAACATTTTCAAATTTTGTTTAAGTCCTAAATGTCTCAGAGTTCTAAACGTAAAGGTTTTTGAGTAATATTTTCCTTTACGTCATGAGGGAAAAATAAAATATTCCTCTTATGGAAGGGAGTGAAGTATTAAGTTCCACTTGGAAATTTAGAAAATCACTTTTCACCTATGTTGATGTATAAAAAGAACTTCATATTACAGGTGGCTTTAAGTATTATCAGAAGTACTTTTATTTAAATACTCATTCATAAGGGGGAAATAATACTGTAATCACTATCTCAAAAACTAAAAGTTGATTTAGCTTTTTATAGATTTAAATGCGAAATCTCAGAGTATCCACTGTTAAGATCAGTTCTATCTGACCGATTAACAATTATAATTCATGAACTGTGATTATATTTTAAATTATCCATGCTTTATAACTTCTAATTCTCTAAATTAAATTTTGTGATTCTTTATATCTATACAAACACAAAGATTTACTATTTGGAGGAGAAATATGTACTTAACTGTTATGTTGCTTATTTCTTTTTGTATTTGATGGAATGAAAACATATTTTTTAAACCTATCTTGTCTCCATCTGAGACAAATAGTTCATGAATATTCTCTGTCCTCTCTAGCTTCTCTTATCAGTCAAAAGAAATTATTTATATATAGGACTTAAATAAATAAAAGTGATTTTTTTTCAGTTTCTTAGTTAAATCTCCTCTCTTCTTAAAGGGAAATTCACATTTATTCCTTTAAGAACAAACTTATATTTTTCTTTTTCATCATTGGGAAACTCATTTGAAATCCTGATGTTTAAAGATTTTTCCCTGATTGCATGTGTTCAGCTATAGTCATTGATAAGTTTAATTGAAGCACAGATCAATCAGATAATAGTACAATACTGGAAAATAACATATACTTCTATTTACAAGTACATATTCAACAGTGAGTCGAGTTGGCTTTTTACTGTACCTGGAACATACCAAGTTCATTTCTGTCTCAGGGCCTGTAGACATTATTCTCTTTCCCCTCAGATATTTGTATGGTTCACCCTCACTTCATTCACATCTGCTAAAATACCACCTCCTGCCTTGCTTTTCATCATAGCACTTTTCATTAGCTGGTATTATGTAATATATTCATATTTTCATTCATTGTCAGTGGCCCCAAATTGAATGCAAGTTTAACAAGGGCAGGAGTGTTTGTTCATCACTGTATCTGCAGGACAGAAAACAGGGCTATGCCAGTTTGAAACTCTTATGTACCCCAGAAAAGCCATGTTTTAATTCTGATCCAATCTTGTGGGGGCAGCTGTTTCTTTTCATCCTGATTCAAAACTGTAGGGTGGAAACTTTTGATTAGATTTTTACCATGGGGATGTGACACACCCAATTGTGACCTTTTGTGTAGATGCAGATGTGATTCCACCCATTCAAGGTGAGTCTTGATTAATTTAGTAGAGTTCTTTAATTGAGAAACATTCTGGAGATGCCTCAGAGGCAGATGCTTGGAAAACAATTGCTTCAGAGCCAACATAAGACCCAGATAATTTAGAGATGTGGGCCCAGCCACGTTGCCATGTGCCTTACAATGAGATACTAAGCAGGCCAGAACCCAGAGTTGTGTCCTGGAGGAGCTTAAGTGAAGGCCCACAGATGCTTCGAAAGGAAATCACTGGCATCAGAAACTGAAAGCAAAGAGCCACAAACAAGGACCAGCAGACGCCAGCCTGCTTGAGTCAAGGAATCTTTCTCTGGATGCCTTAGTTTGGACGTATTTATGGCCTTAAAACTGTAAACTTGTAATTTATTAAATTCCCTTTTTAAAAGCTGTTCCATTTCTGGTATATTGCTTTCCCACAGCTTAACAAAGTAATACAAAGGCTGACCCCTAATATATGATCCATAAACAGTTGCTGAATGAACCAGTGAGTATGTGCTTTGTCTGGTCAAGTGTTTAAAAGGGAAGGGTCTGGTGTGGTTCAGTGGTAGAATGCTTTCCTTTCATGTGAGAGACCCGGGTTCAATTGCCAGACCATGTACCCAAAAAGAAAAAAGGAAAGGGTCAGGGCCACATCACTTGGGCTCACATCTGAACCCAATTGTCAGTAATTATGGAACCTTGTGCAAACTATTTAATCTCTTTGGGCCTCAGTTTCTTCTCTGTAAAAGGAATGGATTTTGATATTTTTCTCAGAAGATTGTTAGATTAAGTGAAATGGTAAGATACATATTACGGCACATGGGTATTCAGTAACTTGTTTTTATTATTGTTACTCCTTGAGTCTGCTATTCCTGGCACTTCCAGAACACTTTGCTTTTTTCTTTGCTAAATGTAATATTTGGTGAATAATAAATTCATTAGTAAAACTCTGAAGAAGGTGCTACTATTTTCCCTCTTTTACACATAATAAAACTGAGAAGGTAAAGAGCTTAACTTTTGAAGGATTAGGTGAAGATAACGTAGTTATAACAAAGATTGAAATATAGTATGCAGTCAATAAATATTAACTTTTATGATTTGATATGTAAATGTTATTGTTTCATTTAAATATTTTTTATTTTTCCAAAGTTGTTCATAAAAAACACAATTTTCTGAGCTAATGAAAGACTTTTTTATAAACCTACAGCAAAAGCTCTGGAATTTCATTATGTAGACAGTCCTTAAAGCCATCACTCAGAATTTTTTCTGTCTACACTGAATCCTTTTAACCTTAGTTCTGAGTTTTGATACCATAGCTGTTAGTGAGCGTTAACTTAATAGTTGTGATGAGAGCAGCTATCATTGACAGAAAAGAAAGAAAAACTTGTGATTTAAAAGAATTGTAATTGTGACCTCCCACCCAGTCACCAGGAAGAACTTCAATTAATTTTATTTTATCCCATTTAAGAAAGCAAAGCTATATGTAATAATATACTTTAGAAATTTTACCTCAGCAACTAAATACCCTATTTTTACCTTTGATACAATTTTGAAGAATCCTTCAAACTCCAGAAACCCTTTAGAAAGGAATGTAAATTATTCTCTTTTATCTTCTCTGCCTATATATCACCTCCTTAGATAGGCCTTCCCTGATCCTATATCTAAAATAGTAGCCCCCATCACCCAGAAGCTACTTATTATTTTTCTGTATAGTGTTTATCATTTCTTAATATTATATATCCCTTTATTATTTTCCTTGTCTTTTTCTCCCATTAGCATATAAACCACATGAAGATAGCAACATTTTTCTCTCATATAATAGTCATTCAGTATGTGTCAACTGAATCAATGCATGAATGAATTCAAGAATATAAAAAGCACCAAGGAACACAGCAGGAAGCAATGACTTAAATGTGTTTTCCTGGCTAAAATTTTGGGAATCTGAAATCTAATCTCTTAAAACCTCTGAAGTAGTCAACATTTTACTAATATTTGCAAGGCATTTAGAGTAAATCTTCCTGTAATATCAAAAATACACAAGGTAAAATTTGCATTATTCATAATGTAGAAATAAGCAAATAAACACAGTATATGAAGATGTTCAGAGCCAAGCTTAGACAGCTTATCTCAGTCAAGGGCATTGAAAATATTTCAACTGCTGCTAGTAAAAGTTCTATTCTACATTTTTTGTAAAAAAGGGAGGGTATTCCTATAATGTTTTATGTCATCTAGATGTATATAATCTCTTTTCTCACAAGCACCTTTATTTATATTTATATATAATTATTATACACTGTTGTCCAAATATATGCTCCAATTGCCTACAACAACAATAAATAGCATAAATATGAAATACAAATACAGATCAATGAGACTTGAATGAGACTGAGGCATAAAAGAAATTTAAAATAGCACATGCATTTGGAAATATCTACATATTTATTTCCTTGTTTATTAAATCAGCCACTCTTCCTGCCTACCTGCCCACAATTATTAAAAGCCAACATCATGTTGAGTGAAATAAAGCCAGACACAAAAGGACAAATATTGTATGATCTCATTGATATGAATTAATAAGAATAAGCAAACTCATAGAGGCAGAAACTAGAATATAGAGTACCAGGGGCCAGGATGGTGGAGCTAGGGAATGAGAAGTTAATACTTAAATTACTCAGAGTTTCTATTTGGGTTGGTGAAAAAGTTTTGTAATGGATGGTGATGGTAGCAGAATATTGTGAACACCATTAACAGCACTAAATAATATATTTGAATGTGGTTAAAAGGCAAACTTTGGGTTGGATATATGTTACTAGAATAAAAATTAACAATATAGGGCTATATACACAACAGTGAACCCTAATGTAAACCATGGACTGTAGTTAATAGTTCAATCATACAATTATAAAAATGCTCTTTCATGAATTGTAACAAATGTACCACACCAAATGCAAGGTGTTAATAATAGGGTAGTATATAGGAACTCTACATTTTATGCATGTTTTTCTGTAAACCTACAACTTCTTTAATTAAAAAAAGGGACAACTAAATATACTAGAATCTATACTAGAGAAATAAAGATAAATGAGATATATACATTTCTGGAGGAATTTCAGTCTAGTGGGGTAAGGTAGGTAAGAACGTCAAATGTGTGTATATCACACAAGCTCTTCTATTCTCTGTTAGCCCAATGCCATCTGACCACTGACTATTTATTTGATCTTACCACTTACCTCTCAGGAGATAATGTACTCTCAGTCCTAACAGGCAGTGGATTCTTGCCTGTGCACTCAAATGAACAATTCCTGAGTTACTTGGGTTTCAAAGAGAGAAAAAGTTTGTTACTAGGTACATAGCAGGAGATTAAATGGTTTACGGGCCCAAAATCTGTCTCCTGGAACTGCAGTAATTCTGATAGTTTTATAGCATCAAAAGATGGGCAGGTTTTAAGATGATGAGCACAGTGGCTCCAGATGATGTACTTAGAGGTGATTTAATTATTGAGCATGTGCAGATTGATTACTGCTTAGTCACAGAACATATGTAAGAAAATGGTGGCCTTAATATGATGACAGATGTGATTTTTAGTAATATAATGAGGCATAAGTGATTTATAGATTAAAGTGTAAGCTACTGCACATGTCAGGTGGGCCATTTTGATTAGATATTGTTTGGTTATCAAGATCACTTTGGACTTGGGGTGGGTTAGTTCTGGGCTGACCCAAGGCCCTTCATTAATAAACATTAGGGGCTGTCTTTAGTGATTACAGGACTCTAAAGTTGAAAAACTGGATAAATAGGTATAAATGAAGATTAGTTATAAGGTTTTTACAATCACAAGAGCACAAGATAAAGGCTATAGAATCATTATCAGAGATCAGGGCAGCTGGATTACAATTCAAAGATTTCAGTTATTTCCCTCTGTGTACTCTAATACACCAGAAAGCAAAAGGGAATTTCTACACAATAATTCAGTAATCAAAATCATCCCTGAAATCCCAGTTTCTTGGTTACATAAGTACTGCAATTTCCTGTTCTGAAGTGCAAATGTTTCTATTTCTGTATCCAGTCTTGCCTCTTTATTTAAGATTCATTTTCCTCCCTTTTCTGTATTAGATTCATCCTTCCATCTATATTCTTGATTTGATCTCTTCTCTCCAAGAAATTTCTTCGTTTACTTCTGTCTCCATTTTTTTTTTAATTTAACTTTTCACTCTCTGCTGTTTCATTTTTCATACCTTCTACCCACTTACCTCTGGTTACTTTCCATCAACCACTTGTGTGCTGAAGCCATGCCACACCACCTTGGCTCTGGAGACCTCATTGTGAGTATCCCTTCCTAACTCCATGTACAATCATGTCGCATTGGTAGATTGAAATTGCTCCACTATACTGGGAACATTTACGTGACGGAAATTGGCAAATTCTACAAAGCTGATTCCTCCCCTGCTCTTCATCCTCACTGCTGGTTGCTAACCATTTATAGACATACCTCTGCTGTATGCCCTCACCATCCTTTAAAAACCAAGTTCTTGAGAAAGTTGTCTTCTTTTAATCTATCAGCTTCTTCACTTTACCTCAAATCTCTAAAATTAAACATCCACTGCTGCCTGTACTGAAAGTGCTGTAACTAAAGGAAAAACTGTGCTATATTACCTGAACTTCAGGCCGCATTTGATAGGGCTGATTTATTGCTTTCTAAAAATCTCCTACTCTAACTTCTTTGACATTGTATCTCCTGGTTCTTCTAGAACTACTCTGACCCTTCTTTCTCTGTCTCTCTCATTGAGTCCTTTACCTCTGCTACTAATTATTGATATCCCGATAATTCTGGTCATTGTCCTCTTATCTTGCACAACCTCTACATTGGTTAGCTCACCTATATCCATAGTTTCAAACCATTCCATTTATTACTGCTTAATCTAAAGCTCCAGGCCAAATTTTTACTTGACTTTCAGATTGACATGTCCATTTGCCTTCTTAATATCACTACCAAATTATGTCACAAGCATTGGGAATTCAATGTCAAAACCTTAAATTCATTTTCCTTTCCCTTAAATGTACTCCACCTTCTATATTTCCAATGGAGATAAATGGCCTCATTATCCATAAGTCCACAATGTGAGACCTAAGAATGATCCTAGATCCTTGCTTTTCTTTACTCTTCAAATCCAGTCATTCACCAGTATCTTCCTGACTTTTTTCTTTCACTGACATCACCACAACTACCTTTTTTTAGGTCCTCATTATTTCCTACTTACTTGCTTTAATTTTCTCTTAATTTGTCTTCTCACCTTCTGTTAGATTTTTCAGCCAGTTCTCTCCATTGATGCTAGAATTACCTTTTAAAAATTTAAATCTGATCAAGTTCCTCCCCATACTTAAAATCATTGTTTATGATATAATACTCTTTTATTTAAAAAATAAAAAAATACATCCCTCGAATTACTGAAGCAAAATGGAGCTGTTGGTACCTGAAAATTCCAGGGAACAGATCTGAATTGAGTAATTAATGCCAACAGGAATCAGTTTCTCTTTTTATTTCAGTTCTGCTTTCCTTTGTGTTGGTCCAATGTGATAGCAAGATGGCGGGTGCTATTCTGGCTGTATAGTTTCTCAGCTTTATGGTCCAGCAGGAAAGAAAACAAGAATGCCAAAGCTAAACTTCATTAGGGGATTCACAGTATCTCATCATAATTGGGCTATGTACCTACCCCTAAACCAGTCACTGTGGTTGCAAGATTTTATTATCTTTATTGGCCAGCATTCAGACCATATGAGAATTAGGGAAGATACATTCCCAAATATAAATCCCAATAGAAACTGTTGCTAGAAGAAGGAGGAATGGATGCTGAGGAACATACTACTCATTATGAATGCATCTAAGATTTGTTGAGTATTTTATATGTTCTAAGCATTACTTTAATGTTTTGCATGTATTGACTTGATTATTTTTTATAACAACTCCATCAGACAGTGAGTAAACTGATGTACAGAGAGATTAGGTAGTTTTCCAAAGTTAGACATAGGGAATGACCCATGTCAGTTACAAAATTCAAATTTCTGAGTATGGGTCATCTTCTCTTTTCTTACCTAATAAATCATGAGACTGTAAATCAAGTGACAATTTGAAAATTAGCATACATGTTGGGGGTGTTCCATTTTCACAGAGCTAAAAATGGTTAGATTTCCTATATTATGATTTCTGTAATCCCTGTCTCCCACTGGGAGTTAAGCTTAAGATTTGGGAATGTCACAGGTGGCTGGGGTTCCTTAGTTATCAGGAGGTTGGTAACTCAACACTGGGGTGGAGAAGAGGCAGAAATCCTCTTCCATGAGGATTTTTCTCTTGATCCCTTCCACGGGGATTAGGTTGCAAGGCCAGCTAACCCCTAATTTTTTAAACCATTACTTAGGTAGATTGGAGATGACATAAGATTCCAGCCTGTCTCTTAGCAGACACAGTGAACAGGAAGAATTTGGTCATTAATCGTGAATGGTGAAATTCTGCATATAATGTTTATTATCCAATTTCTTCATGACAAGAATGACCTATATGGCTGCAAAGCCCTTCATAATCAGCTAGCCTTTGTATCCCTTTTTAGTCTTACCTCTTACTGTGAACCTGCCATACCCTGAGATCTAGTTCGTCACTTTCTTATATATACTATGTTCTTTATTCTCTTTCAAACCTCCTTTGGTGTCTGGCTAATGATACACCTTCTACATCTGACAGATCATCTTTAAATAGCTGTGTCAAGTTTCATCTTCTCAATGAAAACTTTCCTGAAATCCCTCTCCTCTAAGAAGACAGCTGTGTCTCTCTTTGTGCCCAACGATACTTATAAGAATATTTGCCATAATTCCTATAATTTATCATATTCACGTATTTATGTTTGCCTACTTCTTCTATGCTGCAGGATCCTTGAGAGCAAAGAGCACATTTTAGTCATTCTTGTATCCCTAGCACAGTGCCAGACACGTCAGGGGCTCAATAAATATTAGATGGGTAAATGAATAATATAAGAAATAGAAGGTATAATAGGGTATCTTAATTGGCACCAGTTAATTCTGGTTAGAGCTAAAAGGAATGAGTTGGGCAATGCACATCTCCAAGATTCTAAATTGGAGATCATTCAACACATATATTCCTGTGGAACAGATAGCCCTTACTATCTGAAGTGTTACTATCAAAATATTTGCTATAATATTTTGCAAAAAATTTCAACCAAAATTTACTATCCAAATAGAAATTTCACCATAACAAATTTATATATGTGCAACATTGAGAATGTCTAAGCTGTAGGTGAGTGTGTAGATTTGAAGCTATTATGTACCCCAGGAAAGCCATGTTTTAATCCTGATCCAGTCTTGCGGGGGCAGCTGTTTCTTTTAATCCTGAGTTAATACTTTAGGGTGGAAACTTTTGTGGGTATGACTTTTTGATTAGATGGAGATGTGACTTCACCCATTCAAGGTGGGTCTTGATTAGTGTACTGGAGTACTTCAAAAGGGAAAATATTATGGAGAAACCTCAGAGCAGATGTGGATGCTTGGAGGGCAGTTGCTTCAGAGCTGACAGAGCCATTGCGAGATCCATATGTTTGGAGATACTGGACCTGTGGATTTTGCCATGTGCCTTTCCATGAGATGCTGAGCAGGCAAGAGACCAGGGTTGTGTCCCAGATGAGTTAAGTGAGGGCCCACAGATGCCAAATGAGAAACCCCCACAGGAAACAGAGGCTGAAAGCAATGGCGCCTGGGAGCATGGGACCAGCAGATGCCAGCCACATCCCTTTCCAGATCATCCTTCCTTGAGCCAAGCTGTCTTTCTCTGGATGCTAAATTAAGACACATTTATGGCCTTAGAACCATAAACTTGTAACTTATTAAATTCTCTTTTTAAAAGTTGTTCCATTCTGGTATATTGTTTTCCAGCAGCTTAACAAACTAATATAGCACGCGATGCAAGGATGTACAGTGTCCTTCAGTGTCATAGCTCAGCAGTTCTCTTTATAGGATTATGTCAGTGTCTTCTAAGAATCTGGAAAAGATGGTGAAGAAAGTTGTTGAGCACAGAGTCTATAAAATCCCATGCATTAAGAAACATTGCAGAGATAAAGTACACTGAGAGAGGCAAACACAAAAGACATAAGGTTGGTCATGCACAGGTCCCTGTCTATGATGCTTATGGTTTTTCTACATTTGAGAAAATGTAAAACAATATATTATGCTAGTTGGTTTTGGATAGCTTCACTATATTACTCGAGAATAGCAGAATATCTTTTAACATCTAGAGAAGTATCTTATGTGACCAACTGATAACTGTAGTCATTGAAACCATGTAGACGCCATTGAAGGCACCATAGCCCTTTGAAGAGCTGAAGAAGGAGGAACTGAAGGAATTTGATCATTTGAAATAGTCCACTTCAAGTGCAAGTTTGGGGTGGTTCTAAAGATTAAAACACTATGCAAGGCTCCATCGTTTGACGATGACAGAGGAAGCTGCTTCTGGTTAATAAGGTACAGCAATATTCCCCAGTGAATTGCAGAAAACTATTGACAAAAGTGACTACAAATTATAGTCATATACAAATTTGTCATAATACAAATTTTCACTAATGCTATTTTTTTTAATTAAATTTGACTTAAAAATGAAGGTCATCTTATCATAAGATAAGAAGAAAAAAAAAGAACGCAGATATTAAGCATCCAATAACAGGCTCACACAGCTTTTAAGTGAAAATTGCAGAGGCCATGCTAAACCAAAACCTGTGTAGTTGTGTAACTCTAAACACCCCAGGGTCCTTTAGGAAATGTTGAAGAGTAAATTGCTAATGCAAAGGCTCTTAGAGAAAAGTCAGCTGTTTTTCTCCAGGTTCACTGAACAGACTCATTTAGAGAAATTAACTGATTTTGATGATGTTGGATATTTTCAACTATTGCCTAAATGAAGAAGACATTTGCCTAAGTAAAGAATAACATGCTAAAATTTTTATTTTAATATATATCTGTGAAAACTACCTCATTCCAGGATTCCTAGGAAATAGTATTGCCTTTTCCTGGCTAGTGATTATCAACAGGGGAATTCTTTGTCCTGTAAGATTTTGCCTCTGTTAAAAGTAGGCTGCTTTTCTTATATCAGTTGTTTGAGTCTGAATGTCTTATGGTAATCACTTCATTGTCAAACAGAAATCAGTAATTTGCATGTCCTTGACAATATAGCAATTCAACTAAATTCAATTTAACAGATACTTTTTGATTATTTATTCTAGGTATTAAACTATGTTAGGTATTACAGGGACTAGGGGAAAAAATTAATGTATAATTCTACTTTCAAGAAACTAGTGGGAACCAGTTAAGTGAGTAAACTATTCCTTTTTTACATTTTCTGAAATAAATAAATAATATATAATTATAAATAATTATACAATATACAAATGTTACTTTTCCTACTCTTTGGTTGTCTGTGAATTTGTTATAACCTAAGAGTGCTCTCCCCAACCCAGCCAGCAACTTCAAATTCCCTATTTCTTAACTATATAACTATTTCTTAATTAGTTAAATTATATAATAAATTATTAACATACAGTACTTGCCTTTCATAGGCACGTAAACAATAACTGTAGTGAAATATGATAACTATTGCAATAGAAGAATATATAGTACAAAAGAACAAATATTAAGGGCACTTAATTCTACCATATTATAAGGGGACTATGGGATCAACAATTACATCCTGACAAATGGGGGAACAGAAGTGTAATTAATAAAGTATCAGTGGCAGAGAGAGTTCAAATATTGTCAAGAGGCTACTCTGGAGGTTGCTCTTACACAGTCTTCAGGTAGACCTTGGTACCTATCATAACCTGCCAATACCCAACCAGAACCATTCCAGCCAATCCTAAAAAATACCTAGGGCAATTTATAAAATTCCGCAAGGGTTCCAGGCACTTGAGTAACTTGTCAGAAACCTACAACCTCCAGATGGGTCCCTGGTCCAGATAAGTCCTGACACCTAGCCCAGCCTCTCCAGAACATCAGCTAGTTCCATTTCCCTACTCCATATTAGTGACAGACACTTCCAATATCAAAAATTTAGAATTGCCATAGCCCAAACAACCTCAATGAGAGGTATGGAAAGATCATAGGTGATGGAATTATACAAAGAAGAAAGGACTTAACAAATGAATATGAATGCTGAATCATTAAAATGATATCTCTTTTAGTCTCCAGTATTTTAGAGAAGTTAGAAGTAAAAATCTAAAATTGTGAAATTGTAATCCATGTCAAAGTCTGAAATATATTCTACAAATAATTGTGGTACTGTGCTGTGAAATTTATAGCTTTTTTGTATATATGTTATTGTTCACAAAAAAAGAATGGAAAAAATAGTTGATTGTGATGAAGTATTTAAGCCCTCTAGCCTCCTATATTCTGAAGCAGCTAGAAGGAAAAACATGAGAGGATCATACGGTAGCCCATGACAGCTCTGGGTCTATCCTGTAACCACTTGTTGAAGACTGCTTTGAAAACCATTGCTTTTTTATTTCTTTGCTTTTTATATATGTTATACTATACAATAAAGAAAGTTTAAGAAAAGTGTCTAAGTTTTTTTTCACTTGGAACAGTTATTTAATAAAATCAATCTACTATGTTTCTTTTCATTTTTAATTAAACTCATTTTTGGTAATCCTTACTACTGCATGATCCTCATGGGGTTGAACCTTTAGTGACTCATCAAAAGTTTTGTTAAGTTCTAGGAACTTTAAGCAGGCTGGAGATAGCATACTTTTTAAAGGGTTTATTTATTTAGTGCTACCCTTGAGAACAATAATGGGTACCTGGAAAGTTTGAGTCTTTGAGATTTAATGTAATATTTCCTGACTAGTTCCTACATACAGAATGCTGTGCCAGGCCTTCAGTAGAAGTGGGAATACATTCATTGAACAATAAGTAGCATTTTATCATGACTGAAGGCAAGCCTGAAAATATAGGATGGACAATCTGATGAGGATACCAAGTGTAATATTTCAGTGATAGGGAGCCATTAGAGGTTTTCTAAATAGGGAATTTGCATATATAAAGACTTTGCCATAATAAAATTGATTTGTAATATGGATTAGAGGGGGATCAGAGACAAGTTTGAAGGCCAAAGCAATAAGTTTTGCCCAGTAATTTGCAAACTGTGTGCTAGAGAAAAT
>PVIY010021970.1:0-41603 GCA_004026745.1 Myrmecophaga tridactyla
TGTTTTGTAAGTTCAGGAAATCCTCCCCACAATCCTGTGAACAGGGTTTCTGTGGCCTGCGTTTTACAGATGAGGAAACTGAGGCACAGAAACACAAGCCGGCAAGTGGCCGAGACCCAGGATTGAGGCCTGGAGTTCAGCTCCATCCCTGGGCCCTGATGCATTCCTTCATCTGGGTGAGGGATACCAAGTCCACCCTCCCCTCTCACCCATGGCCCCCTTAGGCTGGCCCTACCCCACCACCTCCCCCTGCCGTCCCCGGGTGGGCTGATAGGCCTGGGAGCACCATACCACACCCAGGGAGACCACCCATGGTGGGGAGAGCCACCCTCCTCCTGGGGAGGGGCCAGGAACTGTTTCTTCAGGTGACTGTGTCTGGGGCCTGGCAGGGACCACGGACCCACCCTCTGTGGTTTGAGATTTTTTTTTCCAATGGGAGCCATCCGTTTGCCCCCAGAGGCTGCTGCTGAACATCAAGTGTTTGATGTTATATTTTGCAACAATTGCCCTGTTGCACGCCATTCACCGACAAACATGCTCACATGCTGCCTCCTACCTCCGTCTCCTGGGAGGACAAGAACATGCAAGCTCAGAGAGGTCATGCAGCTTGGCCAACACGGCAGTGATTCCAGCTCTGGGTGTGCCTGTGGGTTGAGCCCAGCATCCTGTGTGTGCCGGAGGCCAGGAAACCCATGTGCTGTCTGGAGGACAGGTATCCACTCCTGTGCTCCCGAGAGACCCCCAGAACCCACGGAATTCACAGCCACCACCCAGGCTCACTGAACTTGGATGGTAGCATATGTGGGGGGAGCAGAAGGGCCCAGGCTTGGGGTGGGCAGAAGGTGGGTGCCAGCACCCCTGAGCTTGACCGGACCTGCTCTGCCCTGATCCTCAGGCAGTGAGCCCCAGGAGGACTGGGAGGACCTATGGTCCCCGCACCCAGCCCCTCTTCCCCTCCCCACCCCCTCGGGGCCCAGTGGCCGTCGGCAGGGGAAGCCAAGGGGAGAGGAGCTTCCTGAGCAGGGAGCCCCCGCAGGTGACATGGGCAGGCAGCCATCGCCTTCCTGTTAAGCCAGCACCACTTACCCTGCTCAGGTTTCAAAGCCAGGGGTCTCAGCTAGAATCCTCCTGGGCCTCACCTAGAAATCCTCTTGGAAGAAAAGGACCCCAGCCCTTTCCCCACCAAACACAGGAGCTCCCCAGCAATGTGCCTTTAAAATCATCAGGCTAATATGTGTGCACGTAACTTGTCAAAATGTCGAATCTAGGATATCCTTCTTTTAGTATAATGTGTTCGCAGCAGAGTCAATTCAGGGGTCAAGAGTTTCAAATGTACATACAGAGTGCAACTTAAAGAAAATACTGGGATATGTTATGAAAAATAATAGGACAATGTTGAAAACAATGTTTCTTAAGAAAAATACCTAAACACAATGTTAAGTCCATTACTGGGGCTGGCAGGACAGAGGGTGGCGGGACGTGGGGCGAGGGACAGAAAGCACATCCGTGCACCCAGCGCTTGGCCAGGATCATGGTTCCAGGCCCCCAAAGCCACATGCACCCAGTGTGTCTTCATCTTCCAGAAAAGTCAGTTGAGGATGCATGCCCAAAGCTCTGTCAGGGGCCCACTCCTTCTCAGGGCATCTGGCTACATTTCGTGGAGAGTCCAGGAAAGGTGGCGTCCTATCTAATCTACCTGTAGACCTGTCACTGTTGCTGGAACCTCCCCTTTCCCAGCTTCAGTGCCACCTGCTCAACTCTGGGTTGGATTTCCTCCGGGGAGCATTTTTGTGACAAGTGGGTCCTGATGAACAGGTCTGGGAGCTGTGGTCTTCCACGGGTGGCTGCGGTGAGGGGCCAGGACTCAGAGTCCCTGGGAGCAGGCTGCAGAAAATGCTGCTAAAGAGAAATTAGAGCGGGTGACCTGAGCTTCGGAGGCAGGGCAGGGTGAGGGGGCCCTCTGCTGTGGGAAGAGGAACCATCTGCTAGTTATATGGAAAACTGGTATTTTTAAGCATTTTTTAAAAAAGAAATCAGGACCTTTCCTTGCAATTTTGCTTCCCAATCTGATCATTGTCAATTCCAAAAGAGTTCCTGGAAATCCTTGAGCCATGGCACGTGAATGTCAAAGGGGCTAGAAGTGGTGTATGTGCAATCCCTTCACTTCACAAAAGAAGGTGTGTAGGGAATTGGGCGCACAGGGACCCTGCCTCAGCCTCAGAGCCCTTTGGACATCACTGGCTGCACTGTTTGCTGTGGGAAGTCCAGACCTGGTAAGAGTCAGGGCGCAGAAGGCAAAGGCACCATGTTTCACACACCTGTCCAGGTGCTCCCAACAGCTGTCCTCTACCCGCACTCTCTCCTCAGGCTCTGCCCTCATCTGCGGACAGGACCCTGCGAGTCCCTGGGGCTGAGCAGGCAGCAACTGTGGTCGGCTGTAGCCACCCAGGGCCTTCCTAACCAATACCAGCTGTGCCCCTGAATCCATGGCACATTGCATTCTGCACAGTGGTGCTCACGCCCCCCTTGTCCTGGAGACGATGTCTCTGTGCCCATGTGTGTCCCCCCAGGGTGGTGCAGAGCTCATCCTCCCTGTGAGGCTCACCCCCTTCTCAGGCTGCAGCTTCTAGAGGACACGGAGACAGGTGGCCGTGGTTCCTCCAGGAAGAGGTGACACAGTGAGGCCACATGAGCTGAGGGGCATGTTGGGTGCCCAGAGGAGCTCCCCTGTATTCCTGGGGAGGCAGCCCAGAAAGATGTATTGCATCTCAGGAAGAAACTGCTGGGAACACTGGGAGGAGGATACGCAGGTCAGGCCCAAATGCTTCCAGTTCCTCCTGGCAGCACCTACTGAGCTTCAGGCACCATCTCTGCAGGAGGATCTCCTGCCTATCTGCATCCCCACTTCCCTCTATTCCACCCCTGCCTCCCCCACTTCCACCTGAGACCAGCTCTGCCCCACAGTCTCCCAGCTCCTTCATCATCCCTCACTGTCCTGCTCAGCCCATCCCCTTCACATCCTCTTTTCCGAACCCGCTCCCACCCCTGCCCCCATGTGGGTGCTCTCTCCCCAACTGGACGCCACGCAGAGCCTGGCCTCAGTCATCCCCACACCTCCCACAGCACCTGTTAGTACACAGTTCTTGAATGGGGATTAAAATGCTCTTTAGAATTTGGTAAACCTGGGTTTCGCCTCTCACCACTCCAGGTCTCAGTCTCATCTGTGAAGTGGGTCAGCTCTCAGAAAGGCCTGCTCTGGCTCTCACGGTCCCTCTAAGACTCCGCTGTGCACTTCAGAAATCCCAGATTCCCCTGAGGACCTGAAGACAGCCCAGGGGTCCCTCGGGGGTGGAGGGGGGTCTTCCAAAGGGTCCCTGCAAGGGTTCTGTAGCACTGGCTGAGGCTTGGCCCAGGGGCAGGGCTCTCACCCTGAGGTTTGGCTGTGGGTTTTCTTCCCAAAGGCAATTCTGCACTTTGGGGATGGTTTTTCTTAAAGAGGAGCCTTCTCCTAGTGGTTTCTCTTGGCAAATCATCCTAAAAAGAGGTTTGACATTTAACCTTTTAGTTTAAACTACAAACAGGGCTTTTAAAGTTTCATTAGACAACTGTGAGACTACATGAAGGTTTATTGCCTCGAAGCCTATATTTAAGAAACATGTAGCCAGATAAAAATAAACCAACTTCAGTACTTTTTGTGATCCTTTTGTGACCTTGCAGGAATCCTTTAGGAACTACCATCGCATGTCTGGAAGAGACACTCTTCTGAAGCTCAGCATGACCTCTGTTTCACTTCATTTAAAAAAAATCTGCTAAATTCAAACAAAGTGAAATCTAATACATCTTATTTCAGAACAGTTAACAGTAAAAATCATTCATGATTTGTAAAGTTTTTATTATATACTTCTGCATTTTTCAAATTCTTTCCCAAAGATAAACTTATAATCAGAAAAGTAGTAAATGTAGTCTTCACTAGAAAAAAAAAGTGGACAGCCGTTTTCCTTCAGGAACAGAAAAAGAAAGGAAACCTTGGGCACAAATGCTCTCACGGCGCCATCAGGTCCAGTGTAGGCTGCAGCCCCAGGTATAAGCCAAGCTGGTTTCCAAAGCAGGCTTCTGTCAGAAACCACCAAACATCAACCTCGGTTTCCTGTCCTCCCACAGAGCCAGGAAGACGGGGGGGTTGGCATTAGGCCCCCTCCCTGCTAACCTTCCCCTTCTCCATCCTCCCTCCCTTCCCCTCTTCAACCTTCCTTTTCCCTCTTCTCTCTCCCTCACCCTCTGTCCTCCCATTTTCCTTCCCATTCCCTTCTTTCCTTCACCTTCCCCCTTGCCTTTCTCAATGTTCCCCCCTCCTCCCACTCTTCAGGCCCCCTTTCTCTCTTCCTCCCTTGCTCCATCCTCCCCCTCCTCAGCCCCCTCCCTCTCCACTGCCTGGGAAAATGCAGGCTCCAGACCCACCAAGCCCAGCCCAGGGGCTCAGGGAAGGAACAAGAGGTAGGGTCGCTTGCCTCCCAGGGGCCTCTGGCACAGCTTCCCCCTGACTCTGCAGGAATGCACCGATGAGAGCTGCACTCCCCCAAAGGAAGGTCCCAAAGGGCGCTCCTGATTTTCTGTGGGATGGCAGGCCAGGCCCCTTGGACTGCCCGCCGAGGGGCCCTGCAGAGGAAGTCTGTTTGCCAGGGTCCCCTGCCATGTCTGGCTGCTGCCCCTCCTTACCTTCCTGAGGCTCTCAAGAAGAGACCCACAGGAGCGCTCTCGGCCCTGGGTCAGGGTAGGGGCCACATGCACCCCAGGGCCAGGCACTGGCTCCCAGGGAGGCAGCCTGCATTCCCAGCCCGCTCTTCTCATAGATTGACAGCCCTGTTAGGGGCTCCCAGCTGCCCCAACACCCTCGATGTCCCCCAGAAACAGGCCCAACTCTGTCAGTAGGGCCACAGGGGCACACCCACACCCTCCATGGACTCCCATCCCCACGCTAAGGCCTCCACCTGTCTGTGGTCCCCTCCCTGCCCCCCTCTGGGAAGGCCTCTGGCCTGTCCACTTGGTTTCTGCATGTGGGGGACTCCTTGTGTTAGGCGCCCAGAAGATCGCTCTGTGGACTTGGGTCGTCCCCACTCCTGCTTACAGTTTAAATTTCCTCAGGGCTGGGGCTGCCGGCGCTCAGCACTCCCAAGGCCCGGCCCCTGGCCATCACATGCCACTGATCACTCTGACCCTCAGACCTCGAAACTCAGAGCTTGGCTGCCTGGTGCCACATCTACAACAGACACCGAGCTGCCACCTCCTGCCACCCCGTGTGCCCATCACGCCACTGGCCCAGCCTTCCTGGAAAGGGGCATACAGGGGGTGCAGAGCTGGGGTTCCCAGGACAGGGCTGTCCAGCAGGGCCCTGAACTGGCCCATCCGGGCCCCTGAGCACTTGGAACTGACCTATGTGACTGAGGAACTGAGGTTTCACCTTATGCAATGGTATTTAATTTTACTTAATTTTAGCTGATTCCATAAAATAGCCGCATTGGTCAGCGCCAGCCTAAGATACAGCACAGTGCCGGGCATCACTGGCACACAAATAGTTCGGTAAGATCTGGGGAAACCCTGAGTAAAGAACCATTTTACAAACCTGAAAGCTTCATTCCTCCTTTTCCTGCCCCGCCCCCCAATTTATTTAGATTTTCAAAACTTATAACTCTTGATTATCTAATACACAAATAATCCATGTTGTTGTAGAAAAATTGAAAATACAGAGACCCTAAATTCAAGCCACCCATAAGCCACCAAGGAAAGGCCCCCAGGCACTTTTTATTACATGCAGCCCACAGGGCCTTTTCCACTCATGCTTATATTCACTCATATTTACTAATAATTAAATCCATACACTGTAACCTGACTTACTCCTGATCCCTTTACTTCCACACTGCAGCCCCTCTGGTCTCCTTTCTGGACTTCAGACACCAAGCCCGCTCCTGCCCATCACCAGCCCATGGTCTTTCCATTCAGACTGGTTCAGGTGTGGTCTTGGCAATTCTCCCCAGCAATAGTCTGGAGGTCTCCCTGCCTAACTTCTCTTGGAGCTCCAGGGAATTTTTCTTTCTTGTTTATTCATAGAATATAAATTTCAGCAAACATAAGGGGCTACTAACCCAGAGCCTGGCAGGTCAAGGAAGGTTCTGGAAGGTGCTTGGCAAGTTTGTGAATAAAGTGAACAAAGTTAATGAACAGCTTGCACATTCATTTCAGCAAGATAGTTCTGAGTGGGACCATCAAGAAAAGGGGTCCTTATGTCTACCATGGTTATGCCCCCGTGGGAGCCAGGGGGGCTGTAGTATCAGGGGTCACTGGGTCAGCCTGGCTCTGGTATAGATGTTAAGGGACCTATTTTGGAGAAGCCCCTCTTGTTGTTTCCCTCACCTGTTGTCCAAATATGGGCCTTCTCGGTACGGGAGACCATGGCATAGGTTAAAGAAACTAGCCCATCCATCCCTCTGTCCATCTATCCATCCACCACAGGCTCCATGTGCCCAGCTCCGGAATGGGAACTGCATGGGATCCAGTTTTACCCCTCCTGACCCCCACTCCCAGGGCTCCCGAGATTCCAGGACAGAGAAGGCCTGTGCCCAAAGAACTCAGTGGGGGCAGCACCCAGGGGCACCAGGAGCCCAGAACTGGGGGGAGTTGTGGGGAGGCCAGGCTGAATCCAACTCAGAGTCAAAAGTTGGAAATAACCTGAGTCCTGAGCACGGTATGGGCAGAGACATGGGGAAAGGTGCTGAATCTTATCTGGCACTGTGCCCACACAACCTTCCACCCACAGTACCTGATCCTCAGCCTTGGACATGAGGCTCCACGGAGGGCAAAGGGTGGGAGGGGAAGCCTACCTCGTGAGGAGTAAGGGAAGCTGGGCACTCCCAGATGTGAGGTATGATACCAGAATTGCTCCCCAGTGACACCAACGGTCTTGCCTGTCTGTGTTTCTCTTTTAGATTTTTGCTCCCAGGACCTTATCTCAGGTGCAAAGCCAGGATTTCCTACAACCATAAAAACCAATGACCCAGGAGTCCTCAGAGCTGCCAGGCACACTGTCGAATGGTTCAATAACTGCACAAATGACATCTTTTTGTTCAAAGAGTCCCACATCAACAGAGCTCTGGTCCAGGTGAGGGTCCCTGTCCAGATGACAACCTCAGTCCAGGTGAGGGTTCTGAATCGGGTAAGAACCCCAGTCCAGCTGAGGGCCCCAGTCCAGGTGAGGGCTCCAGTCCAGGTAAGAGCCCAAGTGAGGACAGTCCAGGTGACAACCTACACAGTGGTTGTCACTTAGACAGGGTCATCACCTGGACTGGGGCTCTCAGCACACTATCCTGAGACCACCACCCCCCCAATATACCATGGGCACTGCTTCTGGACAGCTCAGCCTCCCCCCAAAAATGCTCACCTCAGCAACTCTCCCACCTCTCCTGATGCCCCTTGTTTCTGGAAAAGCCATCCACCTTCCACCTGTGCCAAGTAACCCAAGAATCCGCCCTTCTGTGTTCCTCAGATAGTGAAAGGCCTGAAATACATGCTCGATGTAGAAATTGGCAGAACCACTTGCAAGAAAATTGGGCACCCATGTCTGGACAACTGTGACTTCCAGACCAACCGCACCTTAAAGCAGGTATGGTCACCTGCTCCTCTCCTCCCTGTCCCTCCTCCTTGCTCCCCAGGGCTTGGGAAAACACCCCCTCCACCACATCTCTGACCCCAAGGCTCCTAGCTTCACTCCTGAAGTAGCTGGGTCTCTCAGCATGCACATACAGCCCAAGGATTTGGGGGAAAGTTTCGACTCCTAAGAGAACATGGGGTGAGGTGGGGGAGGCAAAGACACTGCATTTCTCCAACTGCATGCTGCCTCTCCACCTGAAGGGCCACATCTCCAGGGAACAAACACTGCAGGCTGGGCAGAAGGGGCTGAGAGCAAAGAGAGGCTTCCGATAATCCAGAAAGTCTTTATTTAACTATACACACACATACACATATACACAGAGAGAGAGAGAGGAGCATTCTCTGGGGGCAGTTGGCCAAATCCAGAAGATTCTCAGTGACTCCTTCTGCTTGCAGACTTTTGGCTGCTACTCCGAGGTCTGGGTCATCCCCTGGCTCCAGGAATTTGAGGTACCTGTCCTCCGCTGTCACTGAGCCCCTCCTCACCAAGGCTACAACGTGGGACAGATGTGCGGCTACTCTCCCTCTTCGTGTCACCCTCTGGCTGTCACCATGCTCTGGAGTCTTCTGAAACAGGATCTCATGTGTGAGCAGAATGGGAGGGCAAATGAGCTCATGGCACAGCATGAGGAGGCAGCAGCCCAACCAGCACCCAAGCTCATTCTAGCAACTTTGCTTCTAGATAGAACTCATTTCACAGATGCCATGCACCTAGATCCAGGGCCTGGTGTAGAAGGCTGAGTTCCTGGATGGGTATTATTCGAGTCAGGTGTGAGTCTCCCCTGCCCCTGACCATCTGCTGGCCACAGGTCTGCAGATTTGAGTCCCTAGGGCAGTGTTTGACCTGTGTAATAGTCAAAGCACTAGGGAGGGGATGAGCCTCCTCCTGACCACCTTGACCTCTCAGGTATAGACGGTTATGAATAAAGATGAACAAGGAAAGCCACGCCTCTGTGCTTTTCCTTTCCAAATGCCCGGTCAGGAAGGTGGGGAAACACCATGAGGGTCTCCCTCCACAAGTAGTCAGAAGAGTTGCTTCCAGAAAGCCATTCAGAGGCTTCTCCAGTGATTAGCTTCTAAAACACGTAAGAGGTCAAATGCCTGAGGCAAGAAGGTCTGTGCCAACACCACTCGCTGGTGGGACAGGCAGCCAACCCACCTCAGGGATCACCCTCCGCCTTTGTTCCACCTTACCCTGATGCTGGTAGAGGGACCCCAAGAGTGAATGGCCATCAGCCGGGTTCTCTCAAGAGTGTAGAAATGCTTACCACAAGCAAAGACCCCTTGGGCAGCCGGGGGTGGGGCTCCCTACAGACCCACTCAGAAGACATAGGCCCACTGCAAATAAGACTAAGAAAGGGGGCTCATTTGAGCTCAAGTTGAGGGCTCAGGAGAAGGAGAGACCACTGCAGGCTGGAGGGTGCCAGGGACTCTTGGAAAAGACAGGCTTTGAGCTTGAGCCAGAAGCACAAGGCTGCACCACAGAGAAGAGACTCCAGGAGAATGCAGGGGCTGGGACAGGCAGGGCCAGGGACAAAAAAGATGGCTCTTCCAGCTGTCTGTACCTGAATAAGCCCAAGTGCCTCTCATTGGGACTTACCCATCCCCAGTCACAAAATAGAGCACACAGGCAGACAGCATATATTGTCACCTGCAAAAACTATGGATTCAATTGTAGGAAACAAAAAATCTGCCTTAAATGCATATGGCAGTTGAGCAGTCCTGACCTTGAGCCGCACACTCAACATTTGATTTCCTTCAGTGATAAAATTAATTATAATCCCGAACTCTCCTGTACTTCTGCTGCCTCGATTCACCTTCTAGGCATTGAATCCAGGATGGGGGTGATAAACAATGCTGTAAGACATTTAATTAAAAGGCTTCAAGTCAACCGTTTCTACAAAGGATAAATGAGCTTATCCCAGCCCTGTCAGTCCCTGACATTCCCAACGTGGCTCAAACCTGAGAGTCAGAGAGCTTTGCAGCCAGCAGAGCCTTAGAACATATCTAGAGGGCCCAGCTGCACCACTAAAGGGATGAAATCCAAACCTGAATCCATCAAGGTCAGGTCACCTCGCCTTGCCTCTCAGCATCAGAAAGGCGCATACAGGTACCCAGGGCTGAAAGCCACAGGCTAGAAAGCAGCGCTGGCCTGCACAGTATTGGGGCTCCCCTTCTCCCAGCCAGGCCTTCCCAGGACAGGAGGACTGGACTTGTCTTCCTGCTGTTTCACTGTAGGAGAAAGGAAAAAAACAAATCCTGATCTGACACCAGGAACATGTACTCAAAATTCTCAGGTTTGAAGAGTAACCTTGGACTCAAGGTTTTCAAGACATTATATAGGGACAGGTATTTATCCCATCCTATCAATTTAAAAAGAAAGAGAAGTCTTAAAATTAAAGAAGCCTGTTAGCTGTGTGGCTCCAACCCAACACTCAGCCCATCTTTAAACAGTCTCTGCATGGGGAGACCCTAAGCAGGATCTGCTGAGGGCGGCCTTCTTCCTGGCATACCACGAAGGCTCCAAGCAATAACACGCAACCATTTTCATTGTTTCGAAGTTGTTTCATGTGCTATACATCCCAGAAAAAGTGTTTCTAACTTAAGTGACTCTTAAGCCAGAGACAGCGACACAAAAAGGGAAAGCACATGGCCCTGACATCATGCCAAGCGGGTGTGCTGCCCACGGCACAGTACCAGAAACCAGCCATGCCACGTGTACACACGCCGCCCCAGGCACCAGGGAGGAGGTCACCAGACACCACAGCACATGCTGCCATGCAGACCAAGCACTCACTCCCTTGTAACTCTCAGCTCAGACAGACTGTTCAGGCAGGCGTGGCATACCCAGGTCCATCTCAGGGGAAGGCGGGTAACTCCAAGACCGTGGTAGGCTTAACTTCTTGCCGGTAGCAGATGTCAACCACTGATGCCTGAATCCCATACTTCCACTCCCATTTTACTAAGTTTTTAAATTGATTTGTCAGCTTCACCCCAACAGACTGACACTAGAAGAGAGGGTACCATCATCCATTTTTACTGTCACTGAGAAAATTGGGTATAGATATCCAGAACTCTTAAGTTGTAGCAGAATTCTGATGAAAAGGAAGAAATGCTTCCTTTCAAGGTCTCAGCCTGGCCAGATCAGAGTCAAAACTGCAACTGAGAGGCCTGCACTGTGGATGCTAATGCTTTCCTTGGTCACGCACTTCATGCACTGAGCGTGGCTGCGAGTCTCCAATGTGGTTCAGCTCAACTCCTCTTCAGATTGCAAGCGGACCCAGGCCACAATGATACTGAGAAGCTGAGCCCCACTGCTGCCTGCAGGAACCACTCCAAGACCCTGACAGACGGGGGCAGGAACCACTGCCTGCCCTGAGCCCTGCGGTCCCAGGGATGCCTCCCTGTCTCCCTCATGTCCTAGCATTACACACTGACTCAGTCATCCCTGGGGGCCTTACTCAGCTGTGGCCTGTGCCCAGGCAGATGGCTCTCCCTCAGAGCCTCGGGTCCCCCATCTGTAAATCAAGGTAATGGCTCCTTGTCCCGTAGTAAGAGTCAGTGTGGGTGAGAAAACCTTCAGAAATATAGGCGGGTGTGTTGAGAATAAAAATCTCAAAATGAGGACCAATGTCTATGGGAACTGAACTCCAGAGGAGTTTTTATAATAGAGAAGAAAGACGCACACAATGAATCACTTGGTTTAACTTAAAAAGCATGTTGGTAATTTATATAAGAGCAAATTCTTTTTATGCTTACTACAAAAGCACAGCACATATTTAAACCTAATAACAAGGCTACAGTTTGCACATTACTTTGCCCAATTACCAGATAAAACACAGGAAATGACACTCTAAGTCAGAAAATCACGAGTCAAGGTCAAGCCTCTTTTGCTGAAAACTGTGAAAACCAATTTAGCTGCTTTTCTGCATCGGTGAAAACAAGCACTAAAAACAAAAACCCTCTGTTCTCTGCTGAAGATCTGAGAAAGGAACTCACAGGCCCAGCACATTTAAACTACTTTTATGAGTGCACCCAATATATCTGAGGCACAATATTAGCTACTAAAACCAGCAAATTGCTCCAGTAATGCAATACACATTGCAATTTAAAAATCACCTAATTAATAACAACTCAACTTTCCTTCCTATAAAGTCATATAAACAACACTAACGGAAGTTCACTGGCACCATGTGGGTGCCTCAAGCAGGCTGAAGACCTCCCTGGCTCTAGTTCTGCTGGTTCCCCACCAAGTCAGCCCCACACAGGGCAAGGTGGCAGGGTCCACCAGCATCCACACTTCCAACACTTTCACCCCCTAAAATGAGGCCTGAACAGCAAGTGGGGGTGTGGAGGGTGAAGGGTCTATTCCAGGGAGAAGGAACAGAGGGATAGACAGCCAGTGGACAAGACCCAAAAGACTCAGGTGTCACAGCTGCCAACAGTCTCTGATTTCTAATGCCATCACCTGTTTTGACACATGTCTAAAATACACTACAGACAAGGAAGGTGGGGGGACCTAATTAGTCCCATTTGATGGGCTGAAGAGCAGGGGAGAAGATTAACATCAATGTCCTCAAGAACAACACCGGGAGGCACAACGCTAGGCTACTCCCTAAAGGTGGGTGGCAAAGTGAGTGGGCCTGAAACTTTCCTTCCAGAGCAAATCCAACAGATTTGCTTGTCACCAAAACAAAAACCTTTATATCCACACTTGCTGTCATTACATTTTCAGTCACTGTATTTTAAAGCAGAGAAGGAATTTCAGGCAAGACCATAAAAAAGGTTAATCAGCAGAGGAAGAGATTTAATTTGACCATTATTCCATGGGCCTCCCTGACAAAACCACAACCAGTGTGTAGACAAGTTGACAGCAACTCAGAGCCTCAAGTTCTTGAGAAATCATGACGTTAGAACACACCATTGGTGCCACCAGGCCAGGAGGGGATAGGGAACAAAGGTGCATATGCAGGCCCTCCCGAGTCCATCTCTGTGGTGCCGAGTCCCTGAATCATTTAGCTCCAGCGTGGCAGGTGGTCTACAGAAAGAAACCCAGTGAGGTCTTCTCAGAGTTGTCAGAATACCCTTTCTTAGGCACCTGCAGCCAGGTCCTTGTTTGTTTCTAAATGGCTAACAGGGACCAAGGAGTCTTGAGAGTCCCTGGCACAGAGGGAACCCGAGCCGGCAGGCTGGAGTGGTGGATGCTGCTTTCCCTCCTCTCACTAGGGAAGGTACACCAGTTCTTGGTCTGCACAGTGTCCACCAGTGGCCTCAGCGCACTTCTGCACTGTCCTCCCACTGCTCATTCCAGGCATACCCAAAGATAAGCTATTACCCCATCTTTACAGTAAAGACACTGAAACAGGCAGGACAGAGCCAGAAGCATAAACAAGATCCCTGAGCAGCTCCCTACTACTCTATCCACCAAACCCTGAGCCCTGGTTAAGTGTATGAAGTGTCCCACTTCGTAGAAAACAAGTCTACACTGACAGCTTTTTTTTTAAAAAAAAGAGAAAATGGCTTTATGTGGATTTGTCTTCCACAGTAGATATGTTATATGTCCCTTCAAATAGAAAGCCGGACAAGGTGGAGGTAGGGTAGACAGGTGCACATGGACAACGAGGCACTCACAGCTCCCACAACCAAACAGCCCTCCCCAGGTGCCGGCAGCCTGATGATGCTCTAGGGGACACATCCTGGCCAGCTCCAGCAGCTCTGAGGGAAGGAGCGCCAGTTAAACCAACTCAAGATTGAGCCTGCAGATGAACGGGGCCTGGAAAGAGCCCAGGTACAGGTGCCCATTATGCTCGTGCACTTCACTGACGTAACTGGCTACCACCCCACTGGGGTCATGCAGGCTTCTCCGGAAGGCCCCGCTGTCGCTGAGTTCCAGAACGAGGCTGTACCGCAGCACAAGCTTCATCACCGTATCCCGACTGAAGAGCTGGAAGGAAAGCACAGAACAAGGAGCTCAGGGTGAGCAGCCTGACCACACAGCCAATTCCCACGTGATGACAGTATGTTCCCTGCCATACCCGGGAAGGATGGCTGAGACGAAACTCAGCCCAGCCCAGCTGCCAGTCCACATCTGCCCACCATACAAAGAGGCCCTCTGCAACTCAGATCCAAAGATGCAAGGATACCCTGGCCTGAGAATGGCATATTAAAGGATGGACAGCAGATTTTCTCCGGCCTGGCTGAACACAGAGAAATCCAAGTCCATCTGAGGAGGACATGACGCTGAATGTGAGGTGCCACCAGAAGGCTGGGCCAGCACCAGCACAGCTTGACAGATATAAATGTCAATTCCTGGGATTAGGTTTAAATATTGCAAATGTGCAAGGTTCAAAAATGGATAATTGAGTAGTTCATATAAAAACAAATCTTTTAGGGCTGAATGGGCACGTATGCACCCCATGGGATAAGTAAGGCTCCTGTAGGAAGACCCCTCAGCCCCAATCTGTGAGGACTTCTGTTTACTCAACACTGGTTGGAGCACAGGCTTGTGCTCAGGGCTCAGGCTTGGATTCTGGAGCAATCAGACTTCGGAGGGTTAAAGAGAGAAACCAGGTGGCAAGAGTCACAATTTCTAGCAGAGCAGGATAATAGTTAAGACAACCTTGACTGGTGGGAATGTAAAATGGTACAGCTGCTATGGAAAAGAGTTTGGCAGTTCCTCAAAAATTAAACAGAATTACCATATGACCCAATAATTCCACTCTTAGGTATAGACCCAAAATAATTGAAAGCAGGGACTCAAATACTTGCACACCAGTGTTCATAACAGCCTTGTTCACAAGATCCAAAAGGTAGAAGCAGCCCAATTTCTAACCACTGATAAATGGATGAGCAAAATGAAATGTGTCCACACAAGGGGAGATTATTAGGCTGTAAAAAGGAATGACATTCTGAAACATGCGATAACATGGATGAACCTGGAAAACATATTGACTGAAATAAGCTAGACATAAAAGGATAACTATATGATCTGATCATATATAAATATTTAGAATTGGCAAATTCATATAAACAGAAAGCAGATCACAGGTTACCAGGGCTGAGGGGAGGGAGGGGAAATAGGGAGTTATTGCCTAATGGATACAGAATTTCTGTTTGGGGTGATGAAAAAGTTTTGGAAATAGATAGTAGTGAAGGTTGCACAACATGGTAAACGTAATTATGCCATTGAATTGTACACTGAAAAAAGGTTAAAAAAGTCAAATTTTATGTTACATATATTTTACCACAGCAAAAAAAAAAAAAAAACAGAAACAAGGAAAAAAAATCCAAGGGTTCAAATATTTAAATTTATATTTTAGGCAAAGAATGAAAAGTGTTTTGTTTTGTTTTTTCTTAACATGGGCAGGCACTGGGAATTGAATCTGGGTACCCGACATGTTAGGCAAGAACTCTGCCACTGAGCCACCGTTGCCCACCCCGAAAAGTGTTTTTTAAAAGTAGTCTTTAAAACTATGAAATATTATATGCAGAACTAGAATTTTTAGGGTTATAAAGGTCAAAAAATGATACATTCATTTCAGTTTGTTTTTTTGACACTACAGTTTTTAGAGTTACCTTAAAAATTATTCTTTTAATCCAAGGCCTCTCAGCTAAGAAGTCCAACATAGAAAACCCAGGGTTGGAGCGGACTGTCGCCATGCCGAGCCAGTACCCCCCGGAGCTGCTGGGTCGGATGTTATCTGGAAATCCAGGCAAGTTCTCCACAAACACATCTGCCCCTCCCTTCATCAGGCCGGACACGTAGAATCTGAAAAATTTTCCCATGTAGACACTGAACAGCAGCCCCTGCTTTAAAGAAGAAGTTGTGGCCAGCACCAGACCAGTTTGGGTCAGGCCCAATTTTCAGAAACAAGTGCAAATGTTCCTGTCGTGAAGGGGGAAGAGCTCAGGGCCTTGTCCAGGGGCCGAGGACGGGCACACTGGTAGCACAGCAGGGAAATGGGCCTGGACGCCGCACCGGCCTTCCATCAAGCTGCCCGCCATCAGGCCACCTGAGATATAGAAGGAAGGATGGGGTGCGATTGCCTGATGGTGCCAAGGAAGACCTGCGCATCTCAGCTCTCAGCAATCAGTGTTTACGCGCCCGCCCGGCCATGATGAGCCTGGCAAGTCCACAGCAGTTCTGCACGCACCTGTGGATTCTGGCCATGGTGGTTTCAGCCACCAGGACAAAGTCTTCTGCAGGGGAGAGCTGGACTCCATTAGGAAATCGCAACTGGTCCAACAGAACCTTCACCTCCTTGGTCACAGTGTCATACTCAAGCAGGCTGTGGAACACAGAAAGGAAGGGTCCCAATCAAGGAGAATCCATGGTGCCCATGGAATGCAACTCAGCCTTACACAGGAGAAACGGGCCTCTCCAATGGGTTCTGCTTGGACATGGCTCCAGGGCGGCCCATGAAGGCCCTTCCCTATCCAGAGAGACCAAGAGCATTATTTCTGAGGGGACCCTGCACAGTCTTCTCATTGGCCTCGGGCATGTGACTGCCCCAGGGAAACCAAGCATGGTTTCAGCCCCCTTCAGAGGAGTGACCTGAAGCCTAGGCCTGCCAGGATCACTTAGAACAAACACCCAGTTGGACAAGCTGAAGACAGGCTGTCCCCAGAAATGCCCTTGACTCCTGCCAGCATGGACCTCCTCAGGGAATACCCCTCCCACACCCGTCCTGGCAGCACCCTTCTATTTCAACGTGCTCATCTTTCCCCTGGAGAGAAGGGCCACTCGTGCTCTCCCTGCCTTCCCCTGAAAGTGGGGAGCCTGAGAGCTGGCCTGCAGTTGCTACCATCCCTGTGCAGTAGACTGCACCTGAGCTGCAAGAGCAGCAGGACTGCCCCAGAGTAGACACCACATGCCATGTCTCTCAGCAGGCCAAGTCCTGCAGGACAAATGGCTCCAAGGCTCCGTCAGCATGCACCTCTTTGGAATGCCTCCAAAAGCAGTCTCTGGAAGGATGCATCCCATGTGAGGACTACCCACTGAAGAGAAGGGACACTACCGAGGTGCCAGGTCCAATTCCACCTGCCACAGATACCGTTTGCTACACCTACCTATACAGTTTATCCACAGACCTGATAGCCTAAAATGTCTGCCTCAAGCAGAGAGGACCAGGACAGAAGAGAAAGCAAAGGGTGGTCAGGCGTCTAGGGGACCCCACACTCTACTCTAGAGAAATCACTCATTTTCCTCCTTCCCTGAACATCCCCACCATGAATTTTCATGCACTCTCCAAGGAGGCAGCCCCAGGGTGAGGATGCTGCCACTCGGAGCTGAACCAAATCAGTGCAACAGTAAAAGGCCAACATGCAGAAGGCCAGCACATAGGAAGAGGGGCAACTCAGTGCTGGGCTGAGGGACTGCACAAATCATCAATATGAAAACCCTAAAGAGATGTTAGTCACATGGAGGAAAATGTTTATCACGAATCCTATAATGTTATTTCTGGCATCTTGCTCAGTTTTATTACATCCATCACTGTTGCCAGAAGCCACAAGGTCTTACTTTGAGGGCTGAAATAGTGTGCAGTGAAGCACTCCAGTGATTCCCAGAAGCTATAAACTCTGCTGGCATTATCCTGCCTGCTGATTGTTTAACTGAGTAGGAGATACATACCGCCCATCAGCGGTTCCCTCCATAACCAAAAGAACATAATCTCGTCTCTGCCATTTGCTGCTGGAATCCGTAAAATAAATTTTTCTTCCATCCTTAGTTATCGTGAGATCATTGACAAAGGACATTTTCTTTCCCTCAATGGGTGTATCAGAAGATAACAGCAGTTTCACTTCACCTGTGTTTTAAAAAAGGAAAGGAAGGAAGGAAAAACTTGCTTTCATTCTATGAACTTGTTTCTTAATAATTTCAAAATAGTAATCAACCAAATTTGATATAAAAATAAAAACTAAAATAAGTTTCTCCAAGCTGTATGTCAGATGGTTCCCTGCTACCTAGAGCAAAAATCAGTATATTATCTATTCATGGATTAACATTATCAAAGGCAGAATCTTGCTTCTAAAGTTGAGAAACTAATTTTTTGAGGCCAACTGACCTTAAAAAAAATGTGTTGGGCCTTAGGTAAAAAGCAATTTAGTTCTGTTTGTTTTCTTGAGAGAAATATAAAATGTTCCACTCATATGCTTTATAAATAAAGCAGCAGTAGTAACTCGTTAGAGTAAATGGGCCCGAATGTTTACTGAGTGCTGAGCAGCTGCCACATATAATCTCACTTACATCCTCACAGCAGCCCCAAGGGGCAGGCGCAATTACCCTCGAGGAAATGCCCTGGGGTTGCTGCCCAAGAGAAGAGCCCCTCAGAGTCTAAGCAGCTCACACAAGCAAGGAGAGCTCTGGTTAAGTGAAATGAGATGGACATAGAGAGCAAGGGGAGGGAGGAGATTGAGAGACAGTAAATATTAACAAAAAATTAAAGACAGAAGGACAAACCTTCATGCCCTAACATCCTTAAAATGAGACCCTGTGGCTGAAATGCAATTCCAGGGTAATCAGGGCAATGACTAAATACAGTCAAGGAAGGGGGTTACATGAGGATCAGCTGATACTTGTAGCTAATGCATGCAGTACTACTATTCAACTGATAAGAAAGCATTATAGTCTCCAACAGGCTATATTCAGTGAGTTCTATTAAATCTGCTTATACACAAATTGTTTAAAGGATCTGAAATCTTCACCAGAAGAAACACAATGTTGCCACGTACGTTTCCAGGGATTTACTTCAAACAGTCCCTTATATGCATCAGCCACAAAGAGAGTCCTGTTGGGCCCTGCCCGGATGCCCAAGGGTCTCCCACAGACAGGCTCATCATCTCGGGTTTCTAGGAGAATAAAAAGAGGAATCAACAACTGGCCCAAGATTTCATGCGTGTTCTCCTCAGTGCCCAGATGCCTCATCTGTCCCTTCATAAATATATATTGGGCTTTATAGCGCTCAAAAGTCATGGCATAGAGCCAGCCCACCACTTGCCTAGTATTCCAGCCTCCTCAAGACTTAGAATGACCATCCAATGGGTCCAGAGGATGTATGCATAGCCACCAGTATATAAGCATCCCAAGATTTGAACAGCTGACTCAGGAGCAAAATAGGACCCAGACACCCAACTCCAGAATCCACTCAGAACCTCAGGAGTTACGAGTTTCAGCCCTACAACCTGACCTAACACTTGTGCCCAAGTATCAAAATGAAACAGCTTTCTCTCCACCTGGTACAAGGTGGAGACACCTGTAAGTAGACAATTCACCCACTCCACTACCCGCATCTTTTAAATCTGTGGCAACACATTTTTACAGCAGGGGTGCTTACTGCAGGGTGTTTACTGCAGGGAGGTTCCTACAGGGTGCTTGCTGTAGCATTCTCACCATAGCATGCTTACTGCAGGGGTGATTACTGCAGGGTACTAACTGCAGGTTGTTTACTACCAGGAGCTCATTGCCAAAATATGGAGTGGAAAAAGGCAAGTTAAAGAACCACAGCACAATACGACTCCAAAATTAAAAACTAAGAAGGGGTGAGGGGAGGGTATCCATAAACAGAAAGTTGTCAGAAAATCTATTCACTAAAATGCTAATAATGATAACATCTGAGAGGACTCAGAGATGATTTTTACTGTCTTCCTTGTATCTTTGAGTTCTTTGCACTTTAAAATAAAAATGCATCACTCTTACAGAAATATTTCAAACTACTAAATAATGATAACTAGTAACTAATGGGAATGCAGCTGGTTACTAGTTTTTAAACAGTAAGATTCTTGTTCTCTAGTTTACAGAACTCAGAGTGACTCAGGGTATTTCACTTTGAACAACACTGCTGAATCCTTGTGCTGGTAATGCAGGAATGACATGCAAATAAAGGCAAAGTTTACTGCTTTTCTACAGTACTACTCTGACAGCACCAGTGAACTTGGGCCTGAGTGGGATGGCAGGCTGGGCCCAAGGATAAGCAAGTGCTTTCACCAATTAGGCTTTGGGAACTCCAGACACCACGCTGGAAAATAAAGAGCTCTTGGTACCACCCACGACCTGTCCTGTCAAAGGCCAGTTAGCTCAGGGGCTTTAGTGACTTCTTCGGAAAAGCAGTCACACATGCTTTCCTTCCGTGTGACCAGGGAGACATACAGTCATGGGGCACAGCCAATGACTTACTGCATGGGCCTGTTCCAAATCGGGCAATTGTCTCTACTTCACCATTTTCAAGTTTTACTACCCGGCCATCTGCTGTACCAGTAAACAGCACATCTGTTTAAAAAAAGAGAAAGGAGTGAGAGCATTTCCAGGCTGGACCACAGAGCTGCCACCATGCTTCTATTCTTCCACAACAGGGGTGAGCTGTTCATGTTTTCATCTCCACTAGGAGAGGGCCGTTCTGAAGACGAAGTAGAAGTGATACCTGGGAATAAAAATCATGGAAACAGAGCAATAACACCATGGGAGCCTGGGGATTCCAGAGCAAGGATACAGGAGGATCCAGTTATCAGAAAAAAAAAAGGACTGGCTACTCCCAAAAGAGAGCCCAGCCACCCTGCAGGCCTCAGGCTGATGCCAGCAGTCAGGGGCAGGTGCTCAGATTTGCCTCGCATCTACGTCTACTGCTCATGTCAGTTAGATCCACCTAATGAGGAATAACTGGTAGGAAGTCCTTCAGGATCAAATGAAGCTCATTAACTGATGATCACTGCCCTTCAGTGCTCTCCTGGGAGACTAGTTCCTCTCCACCGTCAGCACCACGCCAGCCACCCACAACTCTGGAGGGGGGCAGCAGCAGTGGTCCCTAGGACCTCCCTGTGGCTCACATCAGTGGGGGAACCAAAGAAACCCCACAGGCCTCACCAGAAATGTCACCCAGAGGATAATGGCACCGTCCACGTGGGGAAACGACAAAAAAGGTGAAGTCTGGTGAAAAAAAGATGAGTGGTCAGGCCAGGTAGAAAGGGAGAAGACAGGAAAGCTTCTCTTGGAGAGGCAAATAAAAGACCACTGCATTGCACTTTAACGCCTATAAGTTCCAGTTTTAAATATCAGTATCTGATTTTTATCACCAACCAAAATTTACAAAGCTTATAAATAAAATATCGATTTCGTTTTAAGAGAAATAAAAAGTTGTATTGGGCGGCTGCCGTGGCTCAGCAGGCAGAGCTCCGACCTGCCGTGCTGGAGGTCTGGAGTTCAATCCCTGGTGCCTCCTGCCCATATGCAAATTAAAAAAAAAAAAAAAAGTTGTATTAATAAATGGCCCACATGAAGTATTTATCCTTCCTGAAACAATTCTGACTTCACCAATACGACTTGCAGAAATACTCTAGCCTTTGGGGCATGTCAAACAGCAAGGAAAGGGCAAAAAAGTAGTCAAATACATCTGGAAAAGGGGCAGCTACTGATCTGCTTGAAAAAGAAATCAGAACCCTGGACACAGGTCTACACCCATGTCACGGACAAATATTGACATGTTGAAGGATGAGGAATATGTCAAAACAAGCTGTTTGTAAATCCTTACACCATTTCAAGTTCACAAACTTTCCATCAACAGTAATTCACGAACTTTTCATCAACAGTATTTTTAATTCCTGCTTTAACAGTTAGAAAATGCCTTGCTCCAGACTGCTGGAGACTCAAGTAAGAGAACTAGATCTGCCTCTGGTTCTCAGGTTTAGGCAAGTGTGATGCCAATGGTCAGCCTTAATTGCAGACACCAACATGAGCTTAAAAAAAAAAAAAAAAAAAAAATGGAGGAACTGATGAGGACAGTTCATCTTCATTTCAAAACTGAAATCTATACAAGGACAAATAAAGCTAAAAAACAATGTTAAGTAATACCTACTAACTTTGATAAATGAATTAATCTCCAATGTCTGCATTTTCCTTTCATTTTAGTGGGCCCAATACTTTCAACAGAGTCAAGTGCTCCATGGAGATGAGCTCAAATTTGCCCAGCCCTCAAAGGGCATTGGACCTGGAAGGCGCCACTCCCAAATAGAGCCTGTGGTCGCTCCCAGGTTGCTGGAGTGACCAGCAGTGCACATGGAGCTAAGCAGATAACCCAGGACCCCCTGTAGCTGGGGGTCCACTGTGCCCACTCCCACAGAATCCATCCCTCAAAGGGCTGCTGACTGTGAAGGCACCTCAGTGCCACACTCTGAGGATCTAGGCCTGTACTTACCCCCGATGCTGGCTATGGACTCAGGTCCAATTAGCTGATTTTCAAATAACCTTTCTGCCTGTCGTAACTTCGTATTTGGTTGTAGAACACCGAGCAAGAGAGGAGGTTCTTTGAAACTGTAAAATAAGGCAATTATAGGGATTTGCCCATAAAAACAAGATGAAGAAAATATTCACTGAGGTGCTACTACATGCATGATGTCCCATTCTTCAACAAAGAGAGTGCATTCCCATAACATTCTTAGTTGCTGCAAATGCAAATGTTGAGGAAAAAAACTGTTCTAGAACATCAGAAAATAAATATGAAATAATGTTTAAAATGAAATAAATGTTTCAAATAAATATGAAAACATGAACGTGGCTTAGGCAACTCCTTCACTGTACGATCAACAGAGCAGTCACCTGTCAGTCACCTGCCACCTGGGAGCACTTGGGGCCTCTGCCCATGCCCAGCCAACTCAGCCCCTCTGTCACCACTGTCCAATGCCTGTAGCCATTTTTCTTAGACAACCCTGGCTTGCCAGCCCCCACCTACACTTCAGCTGCCAGTCTTACTTCCTGCTTCACAGAGAAGACAGAAGAAATCAGGGGAGACTGTCTTCAGCTAGCCACATGCCTCCTGCCCATCCCATCCCTCCACACGGCCCCTCAGGTGCAGTTCCCACTCCTCACACACTCATTCTTCTCTCTCAATGGGTCAGTCCCATCCATGCGTAAAGGTGCACTTTTCCCAGTGCATCAGCAGATCCTGCTGCTGCTGCCTTCACAACACACACAGTGGAACCACTTCCCCTGTCCTCTGCCCTTAGTACAGGGCCTCCGTCTCCTCCCTTCTGCCCCATAACCTGGGATCAGCACAGCAGACAGGGTGAGCCTCCTGAAAGGACCCAGATATGTCATGCCTCTGTTCAGGACCCTGCAGGTCTCCCTTCTCAAGTACTGTACACTTGGCCCATGATCTCACGTGAGGTGCTCTGCCAGCGCCCACTTGCTCTGCTCCAGCTCCCAGGCCCTCCTTGCAGCTCCATGAACGAACCCCGTGTCTCCATCTGACACCCTGCGGGCTGGTGGGCCCCCTCTCCCAGAGCACTCCCTCCCTCACAGACCCTCACCTATGTTTCTCCTTCTCAGTGGGGCCTACCCTCCCCACCCAAGTTCATTTTCACCCCTCAATGATGCTCCCCTTGCCCTGCTCTGATTTTTTCATAGTACACAACACTTTCTCACTGACCTCTCTATTATTATCTGTCCATCCCCATTAGGTCTCAGCTCCTCCATGAGATCGGGGATCTGTTTCTTTCTGTGTTTTTCTCTGCTGTGCCCCAAGCACTAGGCCCCCTATTTGGCACCTAGAGACTACCTGGGAACAACAATGGAGGAAAGAAGAACAAGGAAGGTCCTCTAATTCCCTCCCTTACGCAGGCTCCTAGCCTACCTTGCAAGAGTGGGAGAACCAAAGGGTCAAAGGTGGTCACAGGGTGGAAGGACGGAAACTGTACCCCACTTCCAGGCAGAGCACTTCACTCCTAAGCATCCCCTCTGAGTCGACACCTACTCAGGACATGGTACAATCCTCCAGTTCAAGCCTTTCTCCTTCCCTCTTCGCCCAGCCCCAATCTGTGGCCTCCTACCTGCACTTAGAAAAATACTCCTGGTTTAACTAATGAGCTCAGTTTGCACTGGGAAACCAAGGAGGCACTTGAAGGTGGCCTGCACACTTGGATGAAAGAGCATGGCGTCAGACCCAGCAGGGTTCAAAATCTAACTTTGGGAAGGTCTTCCCTCCCACCTCAGAGGATACTGTGTTCTGGGGCAAAAGCCCCAGGACAGAGAGTGGCACCCGGCAGGTCCTCAGCCGCTCCCCACCCTCCTGGGCTTCAGACTGGGCCTGATTCCTTCACATAGGAAGTACTCAAAACCATTTGTTCAATTAAACTAACCACTCTAGGATGCCCCATTCCTGCCCCCATGAAGTCTGGCTGTAGGTAGGTAGACGGGGAAGCACTCTATAAGATACAAAGGGCAGGCAGGAAAGGCCCCCTCCCCACAGCAGGGCAGGGAAAGCAGCAAGGAAGGGCAAGCACAAGCAGCACCAGCCAGCAGCCAGACCACAGGAACTTTTGCTAAAGCAGGTGTGGGGGATGGGGGGGTGAGGGGGGCACCTATTCACTCTTAGTTGTGTCCTTGACTTTTTTAACAAAAACATGGGACTTTATGTTCAATTTGAACTTTCATCTCGTTTCTCCCCATGGCTTTCACTGATCAGGCTCTCTCTTGACTCTTCCTGCCAGTCCTGTCATCCTGCAAACACGGTCTACATGGTTGAGTAGCCTCAGGGCACCATCTAGTGGACACCAACTCAGGCTCCAAACCTTTCAATCTCACAGCCCAGAGTCACTCTAAAAAATAACCTGGCTTCTCTGGAGGTCACTCTTATGGAAGTTTCAGTTAGACATTGCTACCTATCATATCTATTACTGCTACTCAAACCCCAACCAAAACCATTCCTGCCAATCCTAAAGAATACCTAGGGCATTATATAAGATTCTACAGAGGTTCCATGCACTAGGGTAACTTTCCAGAAGCCTACAACCTCCAGATGGGTTCCTGGACCAGTTAAGTCCTGAAATGCAGAGGGGCCAGTCTCTCCAGAACATCAACTGGTTCCATCCCCTCATCCCATATTTTCGACAGTCCCTCCCAACATGAAAAAGTTAGAATGGGCATAGCCCAAATACCCCTAAAAAGTGGGAGAAAGATCAAAGGTGATGGTAGAGTTATACAGAGAATATAGTGTTTAACAAATGAATATATTTGCTGAATCATTATATTGATAGTTCTTTTAGTTTCCAGAACCTTAGAGCAGCTAGAAGTAAAAACCTAAAATTGTGGAATTGTAACCCATACCAAGCTCCGAAATCTGTTCTACAACTAATTGTTGTGATGTACTTTGAAATGTACTGCTTTTTTAATACATGTTATTTTTCACAAAAAAGAAAGGAGGAAAAATAACCTGGTCTCTACTCAAAAGGAGCAAAATGATTATATTTCACTAGAAACAATTAGGTTTCTAGTTATTTCTTAAAGGATCTGTATCAGTAAAAAAGGATCTGTATCAGTAAGGTAAAAAAAACACCTTAGTGTTTTAAGAAACAGATTTTGTTGCTAGAGTTTTAAAGACCAATGGGAACTTTTCAATTAGCAGTTGAAAGCCGTTTCAGGACTGTCAGAAGTACATATTTTGCTACCAGGGCAAAACTGTAAAACTCAAAGACAAAAATAAAAAATAGCCACAATTTGTATGGATGGCCAGGGGCGTGAAGAATCAATAGAAGCACAATAATTAAAACTCAGGGGCACAGGAGATGTGCAGAGGAGGGAGAGACTGAGAGAAGCACAGTGTTCCATGCTCCCTGACCACCCACAGCAGAAAGACATGGACACTGGCAGGAGGTGATTCTCAGAAACACTTAAGAAAACCTCTTATCCATCTGGGCCAGCCTGGACGCCATCTGCAACTGAGAATCATGGAATTGATCTGTGTCAACCAGAGTCGACCATTGCCATTTCACTCACATCTCAGCATACCATCAAAACGTACCCTGAAGGCACCATCAAATTCCTAGGCAAACTAGTCTGTCCACAAATGCCATGTCTCTGGCTTTCCTCTAAACTTTCAAATAACGAAAGGAAAAGGAAGGTACTCTGCGTGGCAGGTTTCCCATAAAGCCCTACTGTCTTCCTGCTGACCTGCTCGCTACACTTCAGCCTCAGAAGCCACCCTAGAAGGGTTTCCGACTCTCTCCTCTTGGCCCACTCCAGACTTCTGGTCTACCTGTACCCTGTGATTTCTCAGAAATTCCTACCCATGTCTAAGATCCCACGATCAGGCCGTTTGGCTCAAATGCCTTTCAGTCAGCTGGATGCCCACTCCCACCCAACTGTCTGGCAGTGCAGATGTGCAGTTTATCATCACAATACCACACTCCCAGTGGAAGAAGATGATGGAGGCAAAGCAGATGAGTCTGTTCTTCTGTCACCATAATGTTGTCCCAACTGTCCCAAGAGTGAGTCTCTTCCTGGCTCGCTTTGCTTTGAACAAAGCTTTCAAGAAGCCCTCTTGGCTGCTGCTATTTGCATTTTTTCCCAAACCTCACCACATTCCTATTCTCACACTATACCATTTTAGAGCCCATCCTTCCACATTGGAGCAAGGCACTCGTGGAGTCTAAGCTGCAAGGAGGACTCTGTCTGCATGTGGAGCTCACTGAGTGCTTCCCTTTCTTCCTTCTCAGCTTACCTGTGACTCCACAGACAGAATCGAATTTTTAGAGTCTCACATCCTTCTGGGATGATGTTTCCTCTCAGTTTTAGGTCAGGAACACAAACCTATCATTCCTCTAATATTTCTAACTGCTCTTTGCACACATAAATTCACTTTTACATTATGGAAATTTAAGATTTTCAGTCCCTTAGATTCTACCCCTCCCTCTTCAACTCAAGCACGCTCTCCTCCACTACTCTCTTCTCTTTCCTCCTTCTATCTGTAGAAGTTCCCCTCTTGTCCAAGGCCACCTCATAATCCATGCTTTGGTCCCCAGCTGTGTATACTGTTCCACTCATCCTGCCTTAGCCAACTAGATTTTCCAAAGAGGCCAATTTCTATTTGGGGTGGGTTAAGGAGGGGTAAAAGGAGCAAGGGCGCCTCCCCCAACACATCAAGGGAGTGTGGGGGATGCTGATCCAGGCCATGCTGAGGTATGCTTTGACCCATTAGGAGAGATGACTCAGATGTCCTCATGCCTAGCACAGGCAGAAGACGTACCTGAGTTCTCCCAGGACAGCAGGAATGATAGAGCTAAGCCCTCACAGCTGTCCACAGGCCCCAGCTTCCAACCATTTTCAGTCTTACATGAGCTAATCATTTGTTTACTGCACCTTGTATCTTGACTAACTCTATAAAGCTGATTCTTGTGTACATGTGCCAGTATAGAGTCAGAAATTTATCCTCGTATATCTTCGAATCCAGCTGAGAACCCACCCTAGGCATCCCAGGTGACATTTTTATTGAACTGGATTCAATATAAAACCTTAATTTTTATTTATAGAAAACCACCTTATTATTCAGTTGCATATGCTATATTTGCCCTGTAATTACACATGGTTCTTGTCTGAAGTTTTTAATGCTTTACATGGACTAATTCATTTAAAATAAACTTTAGACAACTTTGCTTCCCTTGCTTTAATGGGAAATGCAAACTTACTTAACTGCACAACCCTTTTGAAACCAGTTCTACATCATGTCATAAGTCAACACAACCAATAAAAGTATGGAGGGATGAAGATATCTCATGGGGCCCCAGGTGGGTACTACTTTTTTTCAAGTTGCACTGGGCAGCATTACTTGTAGATCTCCACTGGTGAAAGGTAACTTAGGAAAAACAGAACATTATGATCACAGTTTTGTAAAAAATCAGTTGCTTATAAAATTCAAACAAAGTGACAAATTAACCTCCGTGTATGGGTGCTTTTGCTACTTAAAATGAACTGAGGTTAAACTATCTCTAATACTTAAGCTTTCTCTTCAATTTGGATTTTCCTGACTTTTGGTTGTGGTTTGCACAGCCTTATTCCTGGAACAATGGCATGAACAACACCACATGAGCATTCTGCATGATGTCTAATCCAACGTGAGGTCTTAGGCACTCAAGACACCACCATAGTAAACTGCCATTAAGACCAGATTGGTTTAATGAGTCTCTCCTCCTAGAAGTCATTCTGGTTCCTTATTTGCTGCTGAGAGGCTCACCTGAGAGGCTGTGGGTCGATGGTGGAGTCCAGCAGCAGCATGGCGCCAAGCAGGGGCACAGTGAGGGAAACAGCAAGCATCAAGAAGGTCACTCGGAAGACCCGGCCACTGAAGGAGCTGCCAGAAATGAACACAGAGGCTCAGAAACGAACTCAACAGAGGCTGACACTGCAACCAGTTTTTAAAGCCAGTTCTGACACAGGACCTGTGACGCAAGACCTCATGCCCAGTTTCCCACAACACAGTCACTGACCTCTGGGGCCTGCGGTTTAACTTGATCACTGTGTGCCAGGCTGGGCAAACAGGCCCTTGCTCTCTTGGAAAATCTTCCAACTCTGGGGGACACTCGGACCAGATATTTTCCAGATATGGTAACAGGCTATATTTTAAAAAGGGCAAACTCCCAGAATTAATGAAAACAAAAAGTAATGAGAGAAAAACAACTACCAGATGCCTACACCCTGATTAGAATAGCTAAAATCCAAAATACTGACAACACCAAATGCTGGTGAAACCCACAACCGTGAATTACGTTTTGTAACAACTGAATTACTTTATAAAAATAGCTTTTATTCCTATTATATCTTTATATATATATATACACACACACACACACATACATATATATAGCAAAATAGTAAAAGCTTAAATGAACTGTAACCAAAAGTGTGCTAACCTTTGATGTCACCAAAAGACTCTTCTTTCTAAAATATAAAACGCCTCACTGAAGAAAATAATACTAATAATAATAAAATTAAAAATTAAAAAATTGTAAAAAGCCTCACTGAACTATATTCTCCAGGTCTGTAACCTCTTGAAGAAGCCAGAAGTGAAAACCTATAATTATTGTAAGGCACTGGACTGTAACCCAGATGCCTGATGCTCTGAAAGTAATGCTTTACTGTATGGCAGTACAGACCATTTTGTAAATGTAATGTTTCCTGAAGACTGTGACTGGCTCTGAAGTAAACACCTATCTTGTCTTAATGTCTGTTAACCTTTGAAGTAGCAAATACTTGTAACAGTTTTAAGACCCTGAACTGCATAGCCCAGGTGTTTGAATGCCTGGACAATGGTATTTTACAGTATAACTCATCACTGGCTCTGCCAACACTCCCTATCTCAATTCATATAACTGGACAGCAAAAGGGCAACCCATGACTGGCCCCACTTGTATCCTCTTAACATATGTTACAACTCTGAAGCCCGGTCCCTGCACACAGCCCCCTTAATAATTATTAATGAAGTAACTCAGAATTAATAATGCCCATGACCCTAAGCCTAATGCCTCTGTCTGAATACTATACAACTCTTCAAGTTTCTGCAGTTTATGGAGACAGAGCTGAGGTTTTAACCTCCTGTTCTCCTTGTGCTGCTCAGCACAATTACAGTTCTTCCTCTCTCTGAAATCCTGGTGTCTCAGAATAGGTCATTGAGCACATCAGGCAGTGAATTTGGGTTTTCGTTTGATAACAACTGGTGACCCAGATGGGACGGATGGTCCATAGGAGTCCAACTGCCTGAAGTTCTGGAGCCCTGGCTGGACAGGTGAGCAAAGTAACTGAATCTTTGTGGCCGATTAGAACGGTTAGTCTAGAGACTCGGCAGTATACCACATATATGAGTTTATCCCACCCAGCTGGTGTTCCAGGATTGCTGGCACTTTTCAATATTTCAAAGGGAGAAACAGTTTCAAAATCAGACAGCAAATTGTGTGAGTAGGTTATCAAGGCAGAGGCAAACCAGGAGGAAAGAAAAAGGGTTAGAGTCCCACCTCCAGACGGTTCAGCTTACTCTAACCACCCTACCTTTCAAAAGAGGGTTGGAGGGTGATACAATGGTGACTTAGTGGCAGAATTCTCACCTGCCATGCTGGAGACCCAGGTTTGATTCCCGGAGCCTGCCCATGCCAAAAAAAATAGGTTGGAGTCCCCCATATAGAGGGTTGAGTCCCCTAACAATAAGATTTGAGTCCCTGAATGTATACACACACCTTGTATTAAATATACATGTGTATGTGGTTTACTGGTTTATGATTGATTGTTACGCATAAAAATTGGTAGTTGTTGATACTTAGAGTTATTATTAGCTATTATTAATAAGTCTGTACTAGAAAATTATCGACAAGGGAAATGTTAACACTATCCCTTAACATAGCCCAATTTGCTGCATTCTGAAGAACTAGGATAAATTTGCCTATCGCCTATGAAAAAACAAAGAATGGTGCATTATTGTAGCACTGTTCGACCTGGCCATGCTTTAGAAGCAGAAGGGAAATGGCCTGACAATGGAACAGTGGATAAGGATATTTTAGATATTTTACTGCAGCTAGAACGATTCTGTAATGGAAAAAAGAAATGGGATGAATTAATGTATGTTGAATATTATATTTGCCTTTCCCAACAAGCTGTGCAATTAAGAAATGGTATTATCTTACCTGAGATGTCAGTAAAAACTCAAACAGAAGTAAAAACCATCCCCGCTAATTCTAATCCTGAGGACCCAAAAGACCCTGTATTAGCCTTCCATCCACTCCTCTGCCTCCATCTTACAACCAAGAAGTGAAGAACTGGGAGGGGAGGTGAAAGGGAGGGAGTGCCTCTTTCTCCCCTCTCCACCCTCTTCTCCCCTTTGCTTCCACTCCACTGCCCTCCCTTCCTCTGTCAATACCCGACACTGCACCATACTTTCTCCTTCAACTCTGTATCCCCCCTTAACCAAACCAAAGAAATCAAAACTAGGAACAGAAGTGGTCTCCCCCTCAACTGCCCAACAGGATACCTAATTTGGCCAGGGCAAGTCTCTAAAACCAGCAGAAGAGCCATCGGAAAAATATCTTTCCCTTCTACAAGTACTGGCAGGAACAAGATAAGCAAGGGAGACCGAGGAAATCTATATACATACAGACCCCCTTTTCCACCCCAGATTAGTACAATTGAAAAAAATAACAATCTTCTTTACAAAGAAGATACCAGGAGAATGGAAAGTTTAATCTCTTCTATATTTGCAACCTACAATCCCAACTGGCCAGATATACAAGCTTTATTAAACACACTAATAACAGGAGAAGAAAAGAGGTTGGTAATAGAGAAAGAAAAACAAGAAGCAGATAGAATATGAGATGAATCACCCAGTAATCTAGCACATACCAGAGCACATTTGACTGTACCAGTAACAGACCCAGAGTGGGATCTAAATTATTGTTGAGATCGAGCCAAATTGGAACATTTTACAAAGACTGTATTAAAATGGGTATACAAAATGGAGTTCCTAGACCAGAAATCTGTAAAAAGTTGAACAATTAATACAAAGACCTACAGAAAATGCTTCAGCCTTCCTAGAAAGAATTTACAATACTTACAGACAATACGCTGATTAGATCCAGAGAGCCCAGAAAATGCTAGAAACATAAACATGATTCCAAGCTTAAATAACTTTTTCCCCAGAATGTTTATCAAGAGAAGTGCCTCCCAGACAGGCCAGTACCCTACAAGCTGCACTGCTGTTCACAGAAACAAACATGCTATCCACATTTCAGAGGGATCTTGAAAGTTCTAAACCCTGAGGTCTGAGCCAACAAGAAGCTGGGACAAGCAAACACTGCAAAACCAGTTCTGGTAAAGCACTGACAACTAAGTAAGCTAAGAAAAACAATATCCTCTCAAGCTAGACAAGGAATTGCTCCACTAATTGAAATCTTTCTAAAATATCAACTAATATGGCCTTGTCAATCCTCTTATAATACACCAATATTGCCAGTCAGAAAAACCAATAGGATAAGGAAATATCACTTTCCATAAGATCTCCAAGCTATCGATCAGATCGTGGAAGATGCATACCCTATAGTTTCCAACTATTACACCTTGCTCACGACCTTATCAGGAGACCTCTGCTGGTTCATGTCTTAGACATAAAAGATGCCTTTTATTGTATATTTCCTGATCAAAAATCTCAAGAACTCTGTTTTCAAATGGGAAAATCCCACTACAAAAATAAAACAATACTGTTCTACTGTCCTACCATAAGGATTTAAAAATCCTCTGGCAATATTTGGAGAAGCATTAGCTAGAGATTTAAGAGACTTACAACTCCACAAAGGAATATTATTATAATAACTAGATGATCTCTTAATTGCAAGCTATACTAAAGAAGCATCTAATAAGAATACTATACAGACTTTAATTTTAGGGGCTATAAAGCTTCTAAGAAAAAAGCCCGAACTTCACAATCATCAGTAAAATATATATGGTTTAAATTAGCAAGAGGACAAAGAGATCTACCGCCCAACAAAAAAAAGCTTTAGTCAGAGTAGCAGAAGTCAACAAAAGATAACTTCGAGGATTCTTAGGAAGGGCAGGGTTTTATAGAATCTGGATTCCTAGCTTCAGACTTAAAGCAAAGCCATTATAGGAAGCCCAAGCAGGTCCTAAAGGCACAGGTAAGTTCTATGAGGAAGTGGCCCAAATGCCCATGGCCCTCACTTCTGCCACATTACCTTCTCTTTCCCAGCCCAGAGCTATTGCCTCTTGGGGCGTTCCTTACAATCAGTTGACTGAGGAAGAGAAACTCGGGCCTGATTTACAGATGGTTCTGCACAATATACAGGTACCACCCAAAAGTGGACGGCTGCAGCACTACAGCACCTTTCTGGGATGTCCCTACAGAACAGTGGTGAGAAGAAAACCTCCCAGTAGGCAGAACTTCGAGCAATGCACCTGGTTCTTCATTTTGCTTGAAAGGAAAACTAGCCAGAGATGTTTTTGTATCCTGACTCACGGGCTGTTACTACTGGTTTGGCTGAATGGTCAGGGACTTGGAAGGAGCACAACTGAAAAATTGGTGGCAAAAACACCTGGGGTGGGGGGGCAGGTCATGGTGGCTCAGCAGGCAGAGTTCTCGCCTGCCATGCCAATGGAGACCTAGGTTCGTTTTCTGGTGCCAGCCGATTCCAAAAAAAAAAAAGATCTGGGGAAGAATTATATGGCTAGACCTTTGTGAGTGGGCAATATTTGTGTCCCATATGAGTTCTCAAAGGAGGGTGACTTCACCAGAGGAAGGTTTTAATAATCAAGTGGATAAGAGGACCCATTCTGTGGCTACAAGTCATCCTCTTTTGCCAGCTACTCTTGTCATTGCCCAAAGGGCTCATGAACAGAGTGGGCATGGTAATAGGAATGGAGGTTATGCATGGGCTCAACAACATGAACTTCCACACACCAGGACCAACCTGGCTACAACCACTGCTGAGTGCCTAATCTGCCAGCAGAAGAGAGCTAAATTTAGTCCCTGATATGGCACCATTCCCTGAGGTGATCAGCCTGCTACCTGATCAGGTAGCAGATTGATTAAACTGGACCACATTTATCATGAAATAGACACTAACTGGAATAGATACATACTCTGAATATGGGTTTGCCTTCCCTGCACACAATGCGTCTGCCAAAACTACCATCATAGACTTGAAGAATGTCTTATCCACCATCATGGTATTCCACACAGCACTGAGTCTGGTCAAGAAACCCAGTTCAGAGCAAATGAAATGTGAGAATGGGCACATGTGCGTGGAATTCTCTGGTTGTACCATGTTGTACCATGTTCCCCACCACGCAGAGGCAGCTGGGTTGATAGAATGGTGGAACGGCCTTTTAAAGACTCAATTATGGCGCTAACTAGGTGAATACCTTGCAGGGCTGGGGCAGTGTTCTCTAGGAGGCTATGTATGCTCTGCATCTGCACTCTATGCTGCTGTTTCTCCCTCACTAGTTGACTGATATATTTTCAGAGCAAACAAATGGTGTTTTTCATATATAAAACAGATATTAAGTACCAACCCAAGTTTCCATACAATTGATTCAGATGAAGGATGGCTCATTAACGAAGATGGGGTAACTCTCATCCCTGAGTACCTAATGGAAAAAGATCTCACCTATTTGCATCAGAGCACTCATCATGGGAGAGATGCTACTTATCAATGGCTTAAAAACTATATAACAGGGCAAAAAATGCAAAGAACTATTCATAAAGTAACTCAAAGTTGTTTAACTTGTGTTAAAAATAATCCAAACATGGGACCCCACCTTCCATAAAGGGAATACAGCAAGAAATGTTACTTCCACTGAAAATTGGGAAGTAGACTCTGCTGTTAAGCCTAAAACATATGGAAATTACAAATAACTTCTTGTCTTTGTTGGTACCTTTACAGGATGGGTTTTGCAGATCACACCTTTAAGAATCCATAAGGAAATTCCAGCTTTTACTCCAGTATATAAGTCTTACAGAGATTGACAATTATTCACATAGATTTATAAAATCACAATTTCAAATCACCACAACTAAATCCTTGGGGAAAAGGTCTGAAAGGTACTTTGGGAATCTTGGGTGACAGTTTTTGGATAAATGACCAATAGTGACTGAAATATCTCTCAGCCAATCCTCATGTATTGTACTTCTCTTCTAGTAAACAAGTCATCTGTTAAACAAGATGGAACATTTAATTTATTGCTCCTTAATAAAACTCACAGGATCAGTACTTGCTTACATTAATTGCATCCAAATTTCCTAAACATTTCGCATAAAGATTAACTTAAAGCAGGGAGTTCTGGTCAACTAAGATAGCAGCGTAGGATGCTCCAGGGTTCTGTCCCCACACAGAACAACTAGCAAAAACTGGCAGAGCCATCTTCCCCAGAGCTCCAGAAAACAGCCAGAGGGTTGCAGTAACATGGTAAGCACTGAATCAAGAAAATGCAGCTTACAAAAGACAGGAGAGGTTCATAGCACCCTTTCTGACCCCTCCCCGGCACAGTATGGATCCAACTTGTAATATCAGTGTGGGTCCCTGGACCTGTTCCAGAGGAAGCCAAGTAAGCCCTATGCACATACTGGGGTGACTGTATGTTGGTGCTAATCTATGAGGTGACAGTCTAAAAGACTGAACGAGGACATGTCTCAGACTTGCCTACACAGCACTTGCACTGGAGGCAGAAGCAACTGCTGACAGCTAAAGAAGCCTAAGAAACAACCAAATCGGACCACCCCGGACAAAGGATTACCAGTTTCAAGGCATACAAAAAAAGCACCTGGGAAAGAGAAGAGGTCTGTTTCAAAGGGAGCAGCAGGGGCATTTGGATCCCTCTAAACAATGGAACACCTAAGGCTATGAGTGTATGTCCAGGACAAGATATATGCTCAGAAAAGACAAAGGACCCAAGCTTTAGCCTTTGGTGGCTCTTCTTGATAGGAAGGCTAAACTCTGAAGGAGAGCACCAGCCAACAGAGAGCCAATTTACTAAGACTATGAAAGGATTTTTTTGTTTTAGACTGTTTATTTTTATTTTAGACTCAGCCCTTAAGGAAATTGTTGTTATATCACTGGCTAGAAAAAAACTTAAGGAACACAAATATTGTATGATCTCGCTGATGAGAATTAATTATAATATGTAAGATATACACATAAAATATAGAATATAGGCTCCCAGGAAAAAGAATGAGGCTAAAGAATCAGGAGTAGTTGCTTAATATGTGCAGAATGTTTAACTAGGGGTAAACTTAAACTTTTGGAAATGGACAGAGGTGATGGTAGCAGATTAGTGTGAGAGTAATTAACAGTGCTGAATGGTGTGTGAATGCAGGGGAAGGGGGAAGTTTCGAGCCATTTCCATTACTAGAAGGAAAATTGGAGGTTGAAACATGGGAACGTGTAACACAGTGAATCTTGTGGTGGACAATGACTGAGATTAACTGTACAAATAAAAACATTTCATAAACTAAAACAAATGTATGACACTATAATAAGGAGTTAATAATAGAGAGACATATGGAAAAAACATTACCTATTACAAATTATGGACTACACTTAACTATAATATTTTAATACTTTCAAGTATCAAAGTAGTGACCTAAAACAAACCCAGGCAACAATTAAACCCTAGACAAGAAAGAGAAATTGACCTTCAGAATAGACCCATCAAGACAATCAGATTACCAGATAACAGAAAAAAATCAAGAGGCATACTAAAACTCAGGAAGAGTTTGGCCCAGTTAAATGAACAGATCAAAAAGTAGTCAGAGGAAATAAAAATAAAGAAAAAAAAAAGTCAGAGGAGATATAGAATCTGGAACTAATCAAAGTTATGCAAACAAATCTGAATCAATTCAAAGAAATGAAGGAAAATGTGTACAAAGAGATACAAGATATTAAAAAGACAATGGAAGAGTATAAAGAAGAATTTGGAAAAATACACACAAAAAAACAAGATAATATGGAAAAAAAAGACACTATAGATAAAATTAAAAATATACTGTGGTTCAGCGGTAGAATGCTCACCTTCCATGTGGGAGACCATGGTTCACAAAACAGAAGATTTAAAGAGGCAAAAGAAAGACTCAGTGAGCAAGAAGACAGATCAACTGAATTTGAATGGACAAAAGAACAAATGGAGAAAAAATAGAAAATTTTGAGCAGGGTCTCAGAGAAATGACTGACAACACAAAGCGCAAAAATATATGCATCATGGGTCCCAGAAGGAGAAAAAAAGGGAAAAGGGCCAGGAAAATATTCAAAGCAATTATGGCTGAAAGTTTCCCAAACCTTATAAAAGACATAAATAGGCAAATACAAGAAGCCAAACATACTTCAAACAGAATAAATCTACATAGGCCCACTCCAAGACACACAGTAATCAGTGAAGAAAATTTCAGAGAAGGAGAAACTTCTGAAAGCAGCAAGAGAAAAACGATTCAAGGGAAGGTACCTAAGACTAAGTGCTGACTAGTCATCAGACACCATGGAGGTAAAAAGGCAGTGGTATGATATATTTAACATACTGAAAGAGAAAAATTGCCAGCCAAGAATTCTCTATTCAGCAAAGTTAGGAGAGTTTCAAAAATGAGATAGAGTTTAAAATATTCCCAGATAAGCAGGAGCTGAGATAACTCATTAGCAAGAAACCAACCCTATGAGAACTAAGCAAGGGAGTCCAGCTGGATGAAAAGAAAAGATAAGCGGTCTGGAGGAGGGTATAGAATTGAAGAATATTAGTAAGGGTAACTTAAAGGATAAAAAAGAGAGAGAGAACAAATAGATCTGACAAATAAAAACCAAAGGATAAGATGGTTGAATCAAGAATTGCTTTTACTGTAATAACTTCGAATATTAAAGGATTAGACTCCCCAATCATAGACTTCCTTCTGCTAGTCCCTGATAGACTAGCAGAAGGGATTAGAAAATATGATCCATGTATATGCTATTTACAAGGGACTCATCTAAGAAATAAAGATGCAAATACATTGAAAATGAAAGGATGGAAAAAGAAATTCCAAGCAAGTCAAAACCAAAAGAAAGCCAGGGTAGCTATACTAATACCAGACAAAATAGACTTTAAACGTAAAAAATGTTATGAGATAAAGAAGGACACTATATAGTAATAAAAGGGACAATTCAACAAGAAGAAATAACAATCATAAATATCTATGTTCCTAAATCAAGGCACCCCAAAGTACAAAAGGCAAGCACAGGCAAAACTGAAGGGAGTAATAAGACGACTCTACCATAATAGTGGGAGCCTTATACACACCACTCTCTCCAATAGATGGAACAACTAAACAGAGGGTAAATAAAGAAACAAAGAATCTCAATAATATGAATAATGAACTAGACCTCACAGACATACATAGAACACTGCATCCCAAAAGAGCAGGATACCCATTTTTCTCAAGTACTCATGGAACATTCTCAAGTATATACCATTTTCTGGGGTACAAAACAGGTCTTAATAAATTTTAAAAGAATGAAATTATATAAAGTACATTCTCTGATTATAATGGAATGAAGCTGGAAATCAATAAAAATGGAGAATCAGAAAATACACAAATATATGGAGGTTAAATAACATACTCTTAAACAATCAGTGGGTCAAAAAAGATCTTGCAAGAGAAAGCAGTAAATATCTTGAGATGAATGAAAACAAGAACACAACGTATCAAAACATATGGGATGCAACAAAGGCGGTGCTGAGAGGGAAATTTATAGCCCTAAATCCCTACAATAAAAAAGAGAAAAAATCAAAGACCTAATTGAACAATGGGAGAAACTGGAGAAAAAAGAGCAAATTAATCCCAAAGCAAGCAGAAGGAAAGAAAGAAAGAAAGAAAAATCTGAGCAGAAATAAATGAAATGAACAATAAAAAATAGTAAAATAAAATAAACAGAATCAATAAAATCAAAAGTTGGTTCTTTGAGAAGATCAATAAAATCAACAAACCCTTAGCTAAACTGACAAAGACAAAAAGAGAGAAGCTGCAAATAAATAAAATTAGAAATGAGAGGGAGGCATTACCACAAAAGCCAAAGAAATAAAAAAACACAAGTGGCTACTGTGAATAACTGTATGCCAGTAAGTTAGACAACTTAAATAAAATGGACAACTTCCTACAAACACATGAACAACCTACACTGCCTCAAGAAGAAATACAAGACTGAACAAACCAATCACAAATAAAGAGATTGAATCAGTTATCAAAAACCCCTTATCAAAGAAAAGCCCAGGATTGGATGGTTTCATACGTGAGTTTTACCAAGCATTCCAAGAAAAATTAACATCATTTCTGCTCAACCTCTTCCAAAAATCAGAAGAAGAGGGAGCACTACCTAACTCATTCTATGAAGCCAACATTACCCTAATACCAAAGCCAGATAAAAATACTTTAAGAAAAGAAAACTTCAGACCAATCTCCCTAATAAATACAGATGCAAATTGAATCCAATGGCATATTACAAGAATTATACACCATGTCCAAGTTGGTTTTATTCCAGGTATGCAAGGATATTTCAATTCAAGAGAATGTAATATAGCACATTAACAAATTAAAAGGGAAAAACCACATGATCATCTCAATTGATGCAGAAAAGGCATTTGATAAAATTCAGCATCTTTTCATGATAAAAAAATTTCAAAAAATAGTAATCAAAAGAAACTTCCTCAACATGATAAAGGGCATATATGAAAAACCCACAGCTGACATCATATTTAATGGCAAGAGACTGAAAGTTTTCCCTCTAAGATCAGGAAAAACATAAAGATGCCCACCGTCACCACTGTTACTCAACATTGTGCTAGAATTTCTAGCTAGAGCAATTAGGTAAGACAAAGAAATAAAAAGAATACAAATTTGGACAGGAAGAAGAAAAACTGTCACTATTTGCAGATGACATGATCCTATATTTAACAAATCAAAAAAAAAACCTACAACAAAGCTACTTGAGCTAATAAACGAGATCAGCAAAGTGGCAGGATACAAGAGCAAAATGCAAAAATCAGTAGTGTTTCTATACATCGTAGGAGCTACGTGAGGAGGTAATCAAGTAAGAAGAAAATCAATTAACAATAGGAACTAAAAAAATTGAATATCTAGGAATAAACCTAATCAAGGATATAAAGGACTTTTATACTGAAAACTACAAACATTGCTAAAAGATATCAAAGGCTACATAAATAAATGGAAAGATATTCCATGTTCATGGACTGGAAAGCTAAATGTCATTAACATTTCAATTCTACCAAAATTGAGCTACAGATTCAATACAATATCAATTAAAATTCCAACAGACTACTTTGCAGAAATGGAGAAGTTAATTATCAACTTTATTTGGAAGGTTAAGGGCCTCAAATAGCCAAAAACATCTTTAAAAAAGAATGGAATGGGACAACTCATACACCCTGACTTAAAAGCAAATTTTAACGACATAGTGGTCAAAATAACATGGTACTGGCATAAAGATAGACATAATCATCAATAGAATCAAACTGAAAGTTCAGAAACAGACCCTCAGATCTATGGTCAACTGATTTTTTAATGTTTTTTATTGTGAAATACAACATATATACAAAGAAAGGAAAGAAAAAGCAATAACTTTCAAAGTAGTTACAAAACAGATTTTCCACATTCTTTTAGTCTGCCAAACCTACCAGAACTCAAAACATCAGACATGGATCAGCTTTTAATAAAAGGGGATTTATTTAGGGTGGGCCACGGTGGCTCAGCAGGCAGAGTTCTTGCCTGCCATGCTGGAGACCCAGGTTCAATTCCTGGTGCCTGCCCACACAAAAGAAAAGAAAATGGGGGGGGGATTTATTTAGTTAAAAATGTATAGTTCTTCAGAGAAAAGGCAGCTAACTTTCATCTGAGGTTTTCTGTTACCTGGGAAGGCACAAAGCAACATCTTCTGGACTTATCTCCTAGTTTCTGGGTTCCAACAGCCTTCCCTGGGGCAATTCGTTTCTGCATCTCCAAACATCTGGGCTTAGCTGCGAGTGCTGAGATGAGGTATGCTGAGCTGCTTATGCTGTACTGCACTGAGCTCTCTTCTAACCTCTCTCTTTTAAGCCTCCAGCTAATTACATTAAACATCACTCATTGTGGAAGGCACTCCCCTTAGCCAACTGCAGATGTAATCAGCCATAGATGAGTTTCACATGTTAATTTTTCAAGTCTCCAGCAACAGAACCATCACCTGGCGAAGTTGACACTTGAACCTAACTACCACAAACATGTAGTTACAGAACAGATTTCAGAGTTTGTTATGGGTTATCATTCCACTATTTCAGATTTTCCCTTCTAGCTGCTCCAAAACACTGGTGGTGAAAAGAAATATCAATATAGTAACTCAGCACTCATACTCATCTGTTAAATCCTATTTTCTCTGTTACAACTAGAAGGATCCCTCTCCCTTGATCCTTCTCTAAATCTAGAGGGATCTTTGGGAAATGTCCATTCTAACTTCTCCATCTTAAGAAAGGATGTCTACAATAAGTGATAGGGGGATACAATTAGTTGATAATCTTGGAGAGGCTGGTCCCTGGGGGGTTGTGGATCTATCTGGCTTAGGAACCCTCTGGATGTTATAAGTTTCAGGAAAGTAAACTTAGTACATAAAATTTTATAGAGTCTCAGTAGAGCCCTGGGTGTTCTCAAGAGTTAATAGTAAAAAGAGGAATTCTGCATAGATGGCAGAATAGGATAGGTAGAGTTGACCCGTGCTCCAAGGAACAGCTAGAGAAGAAGGGACAGGAAGATGACTAAGATGGCGATTCCAGGGTGTAAGTGATGTGGGAGGGTCTTCTACACCACACAGGGAGGCTCTGGTTGCAAAAGCTGAAGAACTGAGATGCAGAGAACAGGAGGCCATCTGGCTGATGCAAACAGGCTAATGTGCCCCTTCGCAAACAGAACCTTGGCGCTCTCAGGAGTGCATGGATGGGGAAATGGGGACTAGGAACACTCTACTCCTGTGTCCCCCACACCGTACCCTGCTCCTGCACTCCAAGATTGTCTTAGCTGCACCACATACACTCAGCCCTGCACCGCACCTGTAAAACCCCACAACCTGCACCCAATGCTCACAGACACAAGCACAGCATCCCCAACCTGTACCTATACCTGCGCGGCAACACTTCACCACACTGTTGTGCCCCACCCCACACCCTGCATCCTGCACTACATCCACCCCACAAATACAAAGTTTTAGACTACTGAAGGAAATCAACTTCCAAAATAAACCTATCAAGATATTTACATGCCACGAAGACAACAGACAATCACTAACCATATCAAGATGCAGACAGATACAGCCCAGCCTAACGACCAAATTAAAATACCGAAGGAGACAGACTTTGGAACAATTAATCAAAGATGTTCATATAACTGTACTAAATAAAATAAATGGGATGGCTAATGACATAAAGGAGATCAAGAAGACACTAGAAGAGCATTAAGAGAAATCTGAAAGAATAAACAGAAAAAAAGCAGAAATCACAGAGATAAAGATGCTATAAACCAAATCAAAAATACACTGAAAAAAAGGTAGAAAAATGAAACAAATTAAATATATATATATATATATATATATATATA
>PVIY010021971.1:0-36289 GCA_004026745.1 Myrmecophaga tridactyla
CTGAAAATGTTTTAATTTCTCCCTCATTTTTGAAGGACAATTTTACTGGATATAGAATTCTTGGTTGGCAATTTTTCTCTTTTAGTAATTTAAATATATCATCCCACTGTCTTCTCACCTCCATGGTTTCTGCTGAGAAATCTATGCATACTCTTATTGGGCTTCCCTTGTATGTGATGGACTGCCTTTCTCTTGCTGCTTTTAAGATTCTCTGTTTCTCTTTAACATCTGATATTCTGATTAGTAAGTGTCTTGGAGAATGTCTATTTGGATTTATTCTGTTTGGGATATGCAGCACTTCTTTGATCTGTATTTTAAGTCTTTCATAAGAGTTGGAAATTTTCGGTGATAATTTCCTCCATTAGTTTTTCTCCTTCTTTTCTCCTTCTGTGACACCCACAGCATATATATTCATGTGCCTAATGTTATTATCCGATTCTCTGAGTCCCTGCTCATATTTTTCCATTCTTTTCTCTATATTTTCTTTTGCTTGTCAGATATCAGATATGCTGTCCTCCAGTTCACTAATCCTATCTTATGCTTCTTGAAATCTGACTTTGTAGGTTTCCATTGCTTTTTTTTATCTCTTCTACTGTACCTTTCATTCCCATAAGTTCTGTGATTTGTTTTTTCAGACTTTTGATTTCTTCTTTTTGTTCATTCCTTGCCTTGTTTATATCCTGCCTTGATTCATTGATTTGATTTTTGATGAGGTTTTCCATGTCTGTTCAAACATTCTGAATTAGTTGTTTCAACTCCTTTATCTCATTTGAATTGTTGGTTTGTTCCTTTGATTGGGTCATATCATTAATTTTCCTAGTACAATTCATTATTTTTTGCTGGTGTCTAAGCATTTAATTACCTTAATTAGTTTATTCTGGAGATTGTGTTCACTTTTTTTTACCTAGGATTTTCTTGCTGGATGACTTTGTTGTCTATCTATTCTTTGACATTCACTTCAGCTTATTCTGGACCTCAAGTTTATGTTTTTGTTTAAAAGATCAGAATTATTCAGTTCTTGTTTTCTCACTTCTTGCCCTGCCTGCATGGTGCCCTTTTTTCTTCCCTCAGGAGGGTCTACTTAGATATTATAGACTTCAGCCAGATTTTCCAAGACCAAACTGGTTTCCTCTTAGGAGGAAAGAGTCACCTGCATCAGTTTTCCCTGCATGTGAGGAAATACTTTCCTATGAAACCTCTGGACTCTGTGTTTTTCCTATCCTGCAAATTATATGGCACTTTACTGCCTGTGGGTCCCACCAGCATAAGGTGATGCTGTATCTTTAACTTCAGCAAACTCTCCCTGCTGGGGGGCATGGTTTGAGATAGAGGAGAGGTTGTAGGCTGGCTTTAATTGCTTCACTTTTCCAGACCTTAAGGGTCTGACTTCCTTGATGGAGGGATTCCACCTGAGCTGGGCCCCACCCGTCTCCTGGAGAAGGCACAGGTTCCAAATAAACACTCAAACAAGCTCAATTCTGCCTATGCCTGGGGCAGTTGGGGCCTGAGAAACCTTGCAGCTGTATCCAAAGAGCAGTCAAGCCATAGAAACAGCCACAAAAAAGAAAGAGCAAAATCCTTTTCAGAGCTGGACCCCCATTCCTGGGTTTGCCAATCAAGAGCTTGAGTTGGTATGTTGTTTTGTATACCTTCAGGTCCCATGTGCCCCCTCCTTTCCTCAGGGCCCAGACCCTTTCAAGTATTATGTGCTATCTGATCAAAAAAAAAACCCTCAGTTTCTTTTTTTCTGTGTTCTTTTTCCATAAGCCCTGCCCCCCCTGCACCAGGGCAAAAAATAGCAACCTTTGCTTTTACTAGACGTTCAGCTGAGCTGGAAGCCTATTTTTAGTAGTCAGAATTTGTGAATTAATTCCACAGTTGGAACATGGTTGTGCTCAGCCCCTGCTGCTGGTAATGTCCTTTTCCTTTCTCCTCTGGGAAACAGCCTGTGGGGCAGGGACACCAGCCACCATGGCTTGGGGAACTCATGGTTCTGGGTGGGCTTACAGCTGGTCCAGACTAGGATATGCTGTGTGTCTGGTCACTGACGTGGTCCCAGCAGTTGTTCTGTACTGTTTCTTGCTATTTACGAACTGCTCTGGAGGATGAACAGAATCCTACACCTCACTAATCTGCCACTTTGCACCACCCCCCATACTGTGCTATGCACTTTTATAATAACTTTTAAAATCAGTAAGTGTGAGTGCTCCAACTGTGTACTTCTTTAAGAAGATTTTGGCTATTTGGGGCCCCTCACTCTTATAAATAAAACTGGTGATTGGTGATTGCCTTTAACATTTCTTCAAAGACTCCTGTTTGAATTTGGTTGGGATTGCATTGAATCTGCAAATTGTTTGGCAACAAATTGACATGCCAACAATACTTAATCTTCCAATCTATATGAATGGAACTTTCCTTCAATTTATTAAGTTTTTAAAAAATTTCTTTTAGCAGTGTCTACATTTCCACTGGTTATATATTAGATAATTAATTCCTTTAATTGCAATTATAAATGAAATTATTTTTGTAAATTTCTTCCACAGATTGTTCATTACTAGTGTATAGAAGCATGATTTACTTTTGCTGGTTGATCTTGTACCCCACCTCTTTGCTGAATTTGTTTATTAGTTCTAGTAGCTTTGTTATGGAATTTCGTGACTTACTTTATATGGGATCATGTCATCTACAACTAGGGAAAGTTTTATGACTACTATTCAAAATTGGAAGCATTTTTTTTTCTTTCTCTCACCTAATTTCTGTGGCAAGAACTTCTAGTAAAATGTCGAATAACACTGGTGACAGTGTACATACTTGTCTTTTTCCAGATTTTAGGGGGAAAACATTCTGCCTTTCAAATGGAGTATGATGTTAGCTGCAAATTTTCCATATATGTCTTTATCATGCTGAGAAAATTTCTTTTTAGCACTAGTTTTCTAAGTATATTTTATCAAGAAAGTCTTCTGGATTCAATCAATGATTTTTAGTGTATCAATTGATACGATCATTTGGTTTTTTTTGTTTGTTTGTTTCCTCTTTGTGTGTTAATGTGGTGCATTACCTTAATCAATTTGCTTGTATTGAGCCACCTTGAATAACTGGGATAAATCCCACTGATATGATTCCTTTAATTTGCTGTAGGATTTGGTTTGTTTGGTTTTTTGGTTTTGTTTTTGAGAATTTTTGCAACTATACTCATAAAGGATACTAGTCTGTAATTTATTTTTCTTGTGTTATCTTTATCTGGCTTTGGTTTGAAGGTGATGTTGGCCTCACAGAATGAGTTATGATTTGTTCACCCCCTCGATTTTTCTTGGAAAAGTTTTATCAGGATTGGTTTTAATTCTCCTTGGCATGTTTGGTAGAAGTCACTTGTGATATTACTCATTCTGGGCTTGTCTTTTTCAGGAAGTTTATGATCATTGATTCAATTTCTTTTTTGGTAACTGGCTTATAGAAATCTGTTTCTTCTAAAGTTAGTGTAGATTTGTAGGTTGTTTGTATATATCTAGAAACTCATCCATTTCATTAAGGTCAACATATTTGTTGTCATATAGTGGTCCATATTTACATCTGATGAACCTTTTCATTTTTGTTGTATCAATTGTAATGCATTTCTGATTTTAATTATTTTCATCTTTTTTTTCTGTCAGTCTAGTTAAAAGTTTGTGAATTTTATTTATCTTTTCAATAAACAAAATTTGATGTTAATATTGTCTATTCATTTATTTCTGCTATAATCTTTTTTCTTTTCTGCATATTTTGGGTTTATTTTACTGTTCTTTTTTTTTTTTTTTTTTTTTTTTTTTTTTTTTTTTTTTAGCTCTTCCAAGTATCCATTTAGGTCTTTCATTTTAATTCTTTATTTTTAATGTAAGCATTTAGGGCTGTAAATTTCCTTCTTTGCCTTGCCTTTGCTGCATCCCAAGTTTTGATATCTTGTGTTCTTGTTTTCATTTATCTCATTATACTTATGAATTTCTCTTGTGGCTTCTTCTTTGACCCACTGATTGCTTAGCAGTGTGTTATTTAACTTCCAGATATTTGTGGACTTTTCAGTGCATGGCCTGCTAATTGATTTCCAACTTCATTCCATTGTGGTCAGTGAAGATGCTTTGTATCATTTCAATCTTTTAAAATTTATTGAAATTTGTTTTGTGAACTAACATGTAGTCTATCTTGGAAAATGACCCATAACCATTTAAGAAGAATGTGAATCCTGCTGTTTTGAAGTATGTTCTTTTTAGGTACAGTTCATTTTTCATGTTATTCCAATTCTGTGTATAACTATTTATCTTCTATATAGATCCTCTGTTAGTTGATGAAAGTGGTGTATTTAAATCCCCAGCTATAATTGTAGAGGTGTCTATTTCTGCTTCAGTTTTGCCAGTGTGTGCCTCATGTATTTTGGGATGCACTGGTTAAGTATAAAAATATTTTTGGTTGTTACTTCACCTCAGTTGTTTGATGCTTTTATAAATATATAGTGCCCTTATTTGTCTCCTGTAACTGCTTTTCATTTAAAATCTATATTGTTTGCTATTAGTATACATGCCCCAGAACTCTTTTTGTTTCTATTTGCATAATCTATCTTTTCCCATTATTTCACTTTCAACCTATTTTTCTCTTTGAGTCTTAAGTGAGCTTTTTGTAAATAGCTTATAGTTGGATCATGCTGTTTTATCCATTCTGCTAATCTGTGTCTTTTGATTAGGGCATTTAAATCATTAATATTCAGTACTATTATATAAAGGCAGGACTTACTTTAGCCATTTTGTCTTTTTTATTAGAGGACTTACATTATTTTTTTCTCTATCTTTTCCTTTATTACAGCCTCCTTTTGTATGTATTTGATCTTCTGTGATGTATGTAATAGAACTCTTTCTCATTTCTGTTTTTATTTATTTTTAAAGTACTTTATTTTTTATTACCATGGGTTTGCATTACATGACCTATATCTATAGTGTAATAGTTTGAAAAGACCCCAACTTAGCTTCAATAACACACAGGTTTTCTTCTCCCATATCACTCTTTCCCTCATTATGTTGTTTTTTTGTTCACTACCTCTTTATTATTTGTGTATGTGTTATCAGGAATTAAGATTATTTCTTATTCAATTGTATTCTAACTCTTATGGGAATTAAATAATAGAGTTATATATTGAGGACACCATATTATTTGGGTTTGCATTTATCTATTTAGTTACCATTAATGCATATCTTCATTTCTTCATACTTTTCTAAGCCTTTTGCTTTCCCCAGAAGAACACACTTTAATAGTTTGGGGGAGGAGGTCTTTTGGCAATGAACTATCTTAGTTTTTGTTTATCTGTGTATATCTTAAACTCTCCCTCATCTTTGAAGGACAGTTTTGCTCACTGGAAGTTTTTCTCTTCTTAGTACATTAAATATATCATACCACTTAATTCTCATCTCCATAATTTCTGATAAGAAATCAGAACTTAGTGTTACTGAAGATCCTTTGCAAATGATTAATTGATTTTCTCTTCCTGCTTTCATAATTCTCTTTATCTTTGTCTTTAAACATTTTGTCTTGGAGTAGTTCTCTCAGATTATCCTACTTGGAGTTCACTGCACATCTTAGACATGTATATTAATGTCTTCCGTAAGAGTTGGGGAATTATCAGCCATTATTTCTTCAAATATTCTTCCTTCCTCCTTTCCCTTCTCTTCTCCTTCTGGGACTTCCATGATGTGTATGTTGGTACACTTCATGTCATGCTGGTCACTCAGACACTGAGTAATTTTTTCATAACTTTTTCTCTATCTGTTCTTCCCACTGTATGATTTTGACTGCCCAGTCTTCTAGTTCACAGATTCTTTCTTATAGCTATTCAAATCTGCCATTGTATAAATCTGGTGTATTTTAAAATTTTCATTATTGTGCTCTTCATCCCCATAATTTCTGTTAGGTTTCTTTTTAAACTTTCTAATTCTTATTTTTTGCTCACACATTGTCTTCTTAATATCTTTTAATCCTATATCCATATTTAGTTTATTTCTATTTATTTCTTTAACTTCTTTTTAAACATTTAAAATCAATGTTTTTAATGCAGGAAACCTAATATTCACTGACATGCTACTAATCTAGGTCCATCAGATGCCTTCGTTATATAAGACAACAGATGTTGCCTTTCTTTAATCTATACCAAAAATATCTCTTACAACTTTGAAAGATGAACTAGTAGATAAAATGTATTCCCTATTAACAACTATGTTCCTCAAGTAATTGACTCCCAAAGCATTTTTCTAATCATTCTAGCTGTCTTAATTTTATGACTATGTCTTATGCATGATTTTGAAGACTGTGTGCAAATCCTTGAAATTGAAGACTATAGATAATTCTTATTCAGATTAACAGAGACAGGCTAACCCTACTGCATTTTGCTTCTCATTATTTTGGAATAGGATGTGAGAAGGTATTGAGTTAGATAGTTCAGATTCTCTGATACTCTCCACAGTTAAAATATTTTTTAAGGTAAAAGGTGTTGAAATTGTGTTCAGTTGTACTGTAAGGTTATGTTTCAGTCACAAGTTTTAGACTAGTTCAGGTTAAAAAAAATAAAGAAAAGAATGCAGCTGCTGATTATGTAACTAAGTCTCTTGGGCAAAAAGAAAAGGTGGTATGGAAGAGGCACATAAGATGATTTTAAGGGTATTTGTCACTGTAAGAGGTAAAGGGCTGTACAGGTAATTTATGTAAATGCATTGGAGATTCAATGAAAGACAGGGATTGAGAGATGAATTTATGAAAGTCATGCATTAACTTTATCAGAATTATTTAGTTTCAATATTATAACAGCCTTATGAGTTAATGATACTCGAAGTGAAAAAGTGGCTTGTTCAGTTAATGCATGAGAAAATGTATCCAGTTACCTGAGTTAAATGTCCATGCCTGCTTTTAACTGGTCTGCTAGAAGCGTTGACTGGTAAAAATTAAGAAGGCAAAGGATATAGATCTTTTGAAAGAGGAAGACACTTCTAAGATAATTGTTTAGCACTGAACAGTCAAATCTCTTGGACTTATTAGCACTTGACTCTAAATTGTCAGTTATCAGGAAAGGACTTATGCCCCCAGTACTATGTTGAAGGTTCTAAGATTGGAGAATAAATGAACTGTAGTATCATAAAAGCCAATCAAAGAATGGGTTTATAAAAAATATTATTCACAGCTGATATGAAAAATATTGGAAGAAAGATTCCTGAAAACAGCTGTTTGTTGAGCAGACAGAAAATTATTTGTTATATTCAGCAAAGAATTTTGACCAGTAGCAGTTGAAACTATGACCTAACAATGTTTTAAGAAATAATTGGAGAGAAGGATAATAGAATATGGTTTGAAAGTGGAAATTTTACATCAAATAAATCTTTTTGTATTAGTCATATTTGTAATTCAAAGAAAGAAGGATTGCAAATAGAGTGGCTTAAGAGGCAGAAAATGGGGCTAAGGAAAATAGGAACAGAGAGTGGGTGGAAAAGACCCATGAAAGAAAGGAATAAACCTGTCACACTGTAAATTTTGAAAAATATAGGAAATGACTGGACTCAAGATGAAGGGAGAAAATTTGAAAATAATTTAGGCCAGATGAAATCAGCCTTCACAGCAAAGTGGTTAATGCAGTCAGTCATCAACCAGATGCAAGGGTGGAAATAGAGAGAGGGCATTTTTGAGCAGACCTTTAGAGAAGTTCTGAAATCGTCATTGTGGATTCAAGGTGAGTCAATTAAAGATGCAGAAAGCATTGCTAAGCAGTTTTAACAATACAGTTGATTTATGAACTTCTCAGGCTCCCATAAGGTAATTCGAGCATTTTTCTTGATTTCATTATAAACTGCTAAAATTTAACTTTATAAAAAAAAGGAAAGAAAAGATAAATACAATGTGATTCAGCCTGAGATAAGCAATCCTCCCTATAGAGCTTAAGCAAGAATATTTTGGAAGCCTTGATTCTTTATCTTTTAATGAATGAAAATTGCATAACAATGCAATTTCATAATATACCACATCTATACCTAACCAAATTATTCAAATTACACCCATCCAGATATGCTAAGTTACAGTCAGCTTGAACTACCTGAGATCCCTTAATATGCTTCATGTTAACATGGTTGTGTTCCTGCAATCCCCATATTGTACTAAGCAGTTCCTATCAAATTCTATCCATTAAATATATCAATATTCCAAGAACACCTCAGACTCTTTTTTGTGATGCTTTCTTAATGTGCTAACAAGACATAATCTTTATGGAATATTCATAGCACTTTATTCTTCATTTGTGGTAATCAGCATTCTGAACCCTGGGGGTTAGTGACATGTGACTTATCAGGTCCTCTCCAAACTCCAAGTATGGTTTAAATGTGCACAGCTGCCAAGTTGACAAGGGGTGGACTGTGATGGTTAGGTTCAGGTGTCAACTTGGCCAGCTGATGATGCCCAGTTATCTGGTTAGACAAGCACTGGCCTAACCATTACTTAAAGGATGTTTTTTATTTGATAAACCAAAAGGTTAGCATGCTAAATAATCAGTCAGTTGGCTATATCTGTAGCCGATTATATCTATGATCAACTAAAGTTGTGTGTCCCACAACAAAATAATCCCATAAACCAGATTTAATTCATTTGGTGAAAACTTTTAAGGGAGAGGAGGAAATTTTCACTTCTCTAGCCAGCCAGCCTTCTCTGTGGATTTCATTAAGGATCTTCATTGGAGTTACTAGCCTCACAGTCTGTCCTTCAGATTTTGGACTCTTGCATCCTATGGTTGTGTGAGATACTTTTATAAATCTCATATTTATAGATACATCCTGTTGGTTATGTTTCTCCAGAGAACCTTGACTAACATGCCAGGAAAATGTTTCAAATCTGTTTTATAATTGACCTTTTTTCTTTTTCTTTTTCTTCATCTTTTGTATACAGAAACACAAGCAAAAATCAAGATACCCTTTGAGTAAGTTATATTCCATAATTACTATAGGTCCTTGGTTCTAAAAAGCCTAAAATGTATGGACAAGTGTAACCGCTTTTACACAAGAGGGTGATTTTGGTTACTGGGGCTCCCTTTTTGACCTTCTTAGAGGTTCTGTGGGACATGTAATTCATATTGTATATATGTCTAGTTTGTCCAAGCAGATCACTTTATTAGCTCAGATTTTAAGGTTGTCAGCATTCTGCCCTAGCATTAGGATATAGAAAATTTCTTGACCATTTAATATTGTAATTGCTTGCCTCATGTTTCATTTGTACTCTCTGGTCAAACTTGTAACAAAAGACTACTATTAAATCAAATGCAAGAATTCAATGAATGCTTAATGTATTTTGAGGCTACTTTGGAAAATGAAAGAGAAATAAATAGTTTTGTCAGTTTTGTAGTGAAAATAGAATGGGTTGAATCAGTAGACATGTTATGGTCCCTTTTATTTCTCTATTTTTTCCCTTTAGAGCTTACTTTCAACATTCATAAAATAGACCTTAAGAAACAACAACAGCAACAACACAGGGTTTTTAAACAAGGATTTAAAAAACAGTAAAAGAGTGCTTGTAAATATCAAAATGAAATAAATTGGTACTGTAAGAAACGGCATATGAAGTCACTACGAGATGTGTTTCACATTATTTAATTACATTGTTAAATATTTGAGAATACCTGAAAGTCTTGTATTTTCAAGAATGTCTAAGAATGGTCCTTATCCAAGGGTCTGCTAAACCAGATTATCTATAAGCCTTCTCAGTTTTTCTAACTCATGCCACTTCTGAGGCATCTTTTCCTGTACATACCCATAGTACAATCTTATTATCTATTCCATAAGTTAACAGGCTTATGCTCAGAACAATTATAGATCAATACTATCTTATATCAGTATTCAATGACTCATTCATTTATTTTCTTGAATGATTAATGCTTACTCTGGACTAGGTACTAGGACAAGCCCAAGGATGGATATATACAGAGATAAGCAAAACCTATTAATGGCCATGAGATCTTTCTTTTTCTACATCAGTATTCACTCTATTAGGGATAAGGACTCAAAAGAACAAACTTTAAGTCTAGTCTCTATGTGTTACTCTAAAGAAGCCCCTTATGATCTGTCATATTTGATTTCTACATCATTTAAGTTTAAAGGAAATGTGAAGTTTAGCAATCAATTAATTTAAGAATATTGGAATTATTTTGAAGTGTGTAGTCTTTCTTATGGATAGATGTTATAAGACATTTTCTTATAACATTCCATAACAAGTTTATCTAAAAAATCATGATTGTGACTATTAATGAAAAAGTCATTTGGAGAATTCCAGTATCTTCCTCAACATGTGAAGACCTTAGAAGTCATCACTCCTGTTCATACAATAAGAAAAAAATAAACACACTGAAAAACAACTCTTCTTAGATTCTTCAGAAAATTGATGTTGCAAGGAAAGGTGCTGCCCTGACATATTGGGAGACAGGTGGATACACAGAATCACAGGTTACCTGGAGGAGAAGCCAAGATGTAGAAGCACTCTAAAAGAGCCAATGCTGAGAAGAAAACATACTGATACTATAATTGGTGGATTGATGAAGTCTCCATGTAAATTGCCTTAAGAGTTACCAACTTTGAAAGCCTTGTCTTAGAGGAGATCACATACTTATGTGAGATTTTTCTCTTAGAATCATATAGGGTTCTCACTGAGAAGTCCAGAGAAAACCCCCCTTGTGCTTCCGGCTGGGAAAAGATAAAAGTAATCATTCTAAAGTATGCCCAGAGCTTTGTCTTTGTCTTAACAAAATACTGCTTTTAAAAGAAATTATTTTACCAGAGCCTAATCCATTTGGGTTTTACTGAGCCTAATATATTTGGGAGAAGGGGCATACATCATTCCATCCCACTCTAGCCTTCCTGTCTCACCTTAGAGAGGGCTGAGAAGCACTGATGGAAGTCACAGCCCAGGGTATCAGGCTCACAAAGAGATAGGGACTAAATCACAGGACTTAAGGCACTTGCCTTCCACCACACTATACCTTACCACAACTTCAGTAGGGCTCCTAAATAATAATAGATGATTCAAATGAAAGGATTGCAAGGTTCATGCTTTATTTAAGAATGAGTCTCTAAAGAAAGCCAGAACCAACAGGAAAGACAAAAGCAAGTACATCAGAGGAAATTTTAGCCTCTGATAGCTACAGCTTCAGCAAACAGTAAATCCAGCCCTAACTCCTAGCTAGGTAAATAGAAAAGCTCACACTAAAGGTCTGTTTAACTTAATTCCTTATTACCCTTATTACCTCATGCCCCTGTGTCAACAAAAAGTTATCAGGTCTACCAAAAAGCAAAGCAAAACAAAACAAAAAAAATAGCCTAAAGAGACTGAACAAAGATAAAAGCCAGATTTATATACAGCAACGTCGACAGTATGAGCCCTGGAATTTAAAATAGCTATGAGTAATTTGCTAAAAGAGAAAATGTACAACATGCTTGCATAAATTGGTAATAAAAGCTGGGAGATGTAAATTGTAAGGAAGAATCAAAATAAAATGCTGGAAATAGAGAAGACTGTAACTTAAATGAAAAAAAATGTCTTTGATGGCTCATCAGTAGACTGAACACAGATGCATCAGTAAGTGTGAAGGTATGACAATAGGAACTTCCAAATCTGACATGAAAAGAGAAAAAAGAATGGAAAAGACAGCGCAGACTATTCAAGAACTTTGGGGAAATTACAATGGTGTAACATGCATTACAGAAATACCAAAAGAAGAAAGAGGTTAATGTTCATAAGAAATATTTGACATAGCAATGGCTGTGAATTTTCCAAAATTGACAATAAATGTCAATCCACAGATCCAGGAAGCACAGAGAAAATCCAAGGTAGAAATACCAAAACATCTATACTTAGGCATATCAATATTCAGAATTTTTTTTTTAAAAAACGAAGAGAAAATATTGGAAGAAGGCAGTAGGGGAAAATACCTTACCTACAGATGAACAAGAGCAAGAATTATATTGAACTTCTCTTCAGAAAGCATAAGTGAAAGAAGAAATGGAGAGAAATATTTAATGTACTGAAAGAAAAAGCCCAAGAATTGAGAAGTCTTTATCCAGTGAAATTAACTTTCAAAAGTTAAAGAGAGATAAAACTTTCTCAGACAAGCAAAATTTGATTAAATTTATCTCCAGTGGATCTGCCTTGCAAGAATTGTTAAAGACTTCCTTCAGGAGAAGGAAAATGACATAGGTCCGAAAATCAGATCTATTGTAAGAGAAAAAGAACATTCAAGAAGGAATAAATGAAGATAAAACAAAGTGTTTATTTTTATTTATTCTTAATTGATATAATGGATAGCTTCTTGTTCAAAATAATATTACAGCAATATATTGGATAATAACCTCATGAATGAGTGAAATGAATGAAAGCAATGCTATGAGCAACTGAAAGTCAATTAAGAATGTTCCATGTCACAAAGTACTTGCACTCCTCATGAAGAGGTATAGTATCATTAGAACGTGGACTTAGATTAGTTATAACTTTATATTGCAAACTCTTGAGCAATCAATTATTTTAAGGAAGTTTAATTTATATGCAAAAGAGAGAAAATGGTATCATAAAAATTTTTAGTTAAAACCTGAGAAAGAAAGAGAACGTAAGATAGAAAAAAAGACAAGAAAAGAAACAAACAAAAATCAAGGCAATAAATAGAAAACATTTATAATTATGGTAAATATTAATCCAACTATGTAATGATCACTTTAAATGTAAATTATATACAAACACCAGTTAAAAGGCAGACTGTTTGAAAGGATAAAATAAGATCCAAAATATATTGTCTACAAGAAACCTGTTTTAAGTATAAAGAAACAGATATATTAAACTGAATGGTATGGAGAAAGATATACCATGCTTACACTAATTAAAGACAACAGAAGTAGCTACATCTGTTTCAGACAAAGCAAACTTTTGATCAAGGAAAATTATCAGTGATAAAGAGAGGTATTATTTAATAATAAAGGAGTCAATTCTCTAAAAGTATATAACAATTCCTAATGTGTATGTGTCTAACTATGCAGTCAAAATATGTGAGGCAAAACTGATAGAACTGCAAGATGAAATAGACAAATCCACTATTACAGTAAGAGATTTTTAACACCCCTCTATTAGTAATTTACAGATCCAGCAGTCAGAAAATCAGTAAGCATATAGTGGTGCTGAATTGCATCATTAATTGCCTGGATCTAATTGACATTTATAGAATACTTTAGAGTATTTCCTCTAACAACAGCAGAATACACATTCTTCTCAAACCTAAGTAGAACATTTCCCAAGATAGAATTGGGCCATAAAACATACCTTAACACACTGAAAAGAATAGAAGTCAAGTGAAGCGTACTCCCATACCACATAGTATTAAACTAGAAATCAATAACAAAAAGATAGCTAGAAAGTCCCAACATATTTGGAGACAAATAACATATTTCTAAATAATGCATAGCTCAAGGAAGAAGTTTCAAAAGATATTAAAAAATTTGCACTACATGAAAATGAAAATACAACTTATTAAAATCAGAGGATGTCAGGCGGTGCAGTGGTGGCTCAGTGGCAGAATTCTTGCTGGCAATGCCAGAGACCCAGGTTCAACTCCTGGAGCCTGCCCATGCCCCCCAAAAAAAAAAAAAAAAAAAAAATCGGGGGATGCAGCAAAAGTAATGGTTAGATGAAGTTTTTATAACATCGAATGCACACATTAGAAAAGAAATATCTAAAATCAGTAATGTTACCCAATGTTTCATTTTAGGAGACTAAAACAAACAAAGCAAAGAAAAAGCAATTGAAATAAATCATTCAAATTAGAGTACAAATCAATGAAATTGAAAATGGGAAGATGATAGAGAAAATCAAGGAAACCAAAAACTTTGAAAACATCAATAAAATGGGTAAATTTCTGGCTATAGTTACTGAAAAATGAGAGAAGACACAATTTACTAATATTAGAAATGAAAGGCGACCATCATTAATAATCCCATGGACATTAAAAGGATGATAGAAGAATATTTCCCGGACCATGCACCACCACCCCCCAAAAAGAGTATAGCACAAGAATATTATGATCAGCTTTATACCTACAAATTTGAGATATTCTCTAACAAAGTAAGAGAACTGGACAAGTCACACAAGGGAAAATAGATAATATGAATAGGGTATAAACATTAAATCAATTGAATCAACAATTTGTTGCCTCCCCAAACAGAAAGCACCCAGGCCCTGATGACTTCACTGGTGAATTCTATCAAACATTTAAGGATGATACCAGTTCTCTATAATCTCTCTTAAAAAAAAATAGAAGCAAAAGAAATGCTTCCCAACTCATTTTATAAGGATCAGCATTATTCTAACACTTAAATCAAATAAAAATATTACACAAAGGAAAAATTACAGATAAATATATCTTATGAACATAGATGTGAAAATCAACAAAACATTTACAAATCAAATCTAACAATGTATAGAAAATATTATACACCACTATCAAGTGGGATTTATGCCAGATATTTTAGGCTAGTTCACCATTTGAATTAAATAACCTATCACATAAACTGGATAAATAAGAAAATTATATTATCATATCAATAGATACACAAAAGGCATTTAACCAAATCCAGTACTCATTCTCAGAAAACTAGGAAAAAGTGGAACTGCCTCATCATGATAATGCACATCTACAAAAATCCTCCAGCCCACATCATACTTAATGGTGAGAAAATAGATGCCCACCATCTAAGATCAGTAACTATAAAAGGATGTCTCCTTTCATAACTTCTATTAAATATCATAATCGAAATCCTAATTAATGAAGAAAGAAAAGAAAAGGTATGCAGATGAGAAAAGAAGAAATAAAACTACTTTTGTTCTCAGGTGATAAGATTGTCTATTTGGAAAATTTCAAGGAACTGAGAAAACAACAACAAAAACAAACAAATGAAAATAAAAATCTGATGGAGTTGGTTATAGCAAGGATATGGCATACTTGGTTAATATACAAATGTCTATTGCTACTCTACATACCAAAATGAACAATTTAAAATAAGAAAGCAAAAACATATAATAGCACCCCCAAAAAGGAAATACATATAAATCTAACAAAATAGAGAAACAATTTACATGAGGAAAACTGAAAACCACTGATAAAAAATTAAAAACTTTAAATAACTGGAGAGATATTCCCAAATCATAGATAGTTAGACTCAATAGTATTAAAATGTCAGTTCATCCAAACTCATTCTATGGAATGAATGCAATCCAAATCAAAACCCATTCATGTTATCTTGTGACTATTGATGAATCGATTCTGAAGTTTATATGGAAAAGTCAAAGTTCCAGAATAGCCAACACAAAACTGAGGACGAACAAAGCTAGAGGGCTGACACTACATGAATTCAAGACTTACTATAAAGCTATAGTAATCAAGAGAGTAAGGTATTGGTGAAAGACTAGAAAACTAGATGGATGGAACAGAATAGGACCCAGAACAATATCCTAAAAATATTCTAAATTAATTGTTGATAATGAAGAAAAGGCAATTCAATGGATAAAGGATAATGTGTTCAAAAAATGGTGCTGGAACAACTGGATATCCACATGCAAAAAAATTAATAATAATCTACATATAGACCTTCTTTACACCTCTCACAAAAATAAACTGAAAATTATATGCCAGCTCCAAGCCAACCGTATTCATAAAAACTGTAGGGAATGACCTAGGCTCTATATAAGTTTCTATAGAATTTTTTCTTAGTAAGTATATTTTTTCAAAATCTAAGGCCTCCAATGCCAGACAGGCCCTGAAACACAATGGTGCCAGTCTCTCCAAGAATATCAGTATCTCATTCCTCTACCTCTTCAGGTCAACACCTCTTTCCAGCATGAGGAATTTCAGATTATCACTGTCCAGACATGCCTCAAGACTGAGAGAAAGATCAAAGGAGAGGGAGGAGGTATAACTGAGAAATCAGGATTTAACAAGTGACTGTGAATACTGACTCATTATATGGACATTTAATTTTAGTGTCTAGTGTTTTAGAATAGCCAGAAGGAAACATCTGAAGTTGCTGAACTTTAATCGAGTAGACCTGGTCTTTCATAATGAGTGTATAACTATATTACAAAAAAAAAGAAAAAAAAAGTTGTTTACCCATGTAACGTGGATCCACTGCTGGATGACTTTTTTCTGTTCCACTGATTATATATATATATATATATATCTGAAAATACTACACTGTATTAGTTAATAACTTAGGTATTGCAAGTCCCAAAATTAGAGTTCAATACTAGTAGTCAATGAAGAAGTTGAGGTAAGGAGTATGGAATGTTTGTTTTTCTTCTTTCCTTTTATTTATTTTACGAGAGTGATATAAATATTCTAAAATTTTTATTAGATCATGGTGATGAATGCACAAGTATTTGATGATATGTGAACCACTGATTGTACACTTGGATGGACGGTATGATGTATGAATATATTTCCATAAAATTACACTAAAATTAATTGAAAGTTGATCATAGATTTAAATGCAAAATGCAAAATAATAAAACTTCTAAACAGTAATCTGGAAGAAAATCTGGGTAAACTTGGGTTTGGTGATTAGTTTTTAGATACATCACCAAAAGCGTGAACAGAAAAGAAAAAAATAGTTCTATTAAAATTAAAGCTTTTGATTTATGAAAGATATTATTAAGAGAATCAAAAGACAAGTCACAGACTGGGAGAAAGTATTTGCAAAGCACATATCTGATAAGACTTGTTTCCAAAATATACAAAGAAAATTCAATAATAAGAAAACAAACTATGTAATTACAAAATGAACAAATAATCTGAATAGACATCTCATCAATGAAAATAAATAGATGGCACCTTTGCTTAATAAAAGCTGCTCAACATCATTTGCCAATACAGAATTAAAAATTTAAACAAGAGTTATATACTACCCAACTGTTAGATTTACCCAAATCCCAAAATCTATCAACTATTGACTAGAAAGCAGATCAACAGTAGGCAAACTGATATAATCACTTGGCAATTTCTTACAAAGTTACCTTAGGCTTATTGCATGATCCAGCAATCCTGCTCCTAAATATTTTCCCAATGAGTTGAAAAGTTGTTTTCACAAAAAATTTGCACCCAAACGCAGATGGAAACTTTATTCTCAATTGTCAAATTTGGAAGCAACCAGGAATTCCTTTAATATGTGATGAAGAAATAAAGAGTGGTGCATGCATCCATAGAATAGAATATTTATCCAGTAATGAAAAGAAACTATCAAGCTACGGAAAGACATGGAGGAAGCTTAAATGCATAAAGAAGCCATTCTGAAATGCTACATTACTGTGTGATTTCAAACACAGGACATTTTGACAAAAGGGAGAGCTATAGGAACACTAAAAATATCAGTGCCAGGTGTTCAAAATGTGGGACAGGGATGAATATGTGGGACACTGGCATTGTCAAGACAGTGAGAATATTCTGTATGATACTGTAATGGTGGATACATGACACTTTGCCTTCATTAAATTGCATAGAACTGAACACAAAGAGTGAACCCTAATTATCTATAGGTTTTATTGAATTGTGTGCCAATATTGATTTATCAAATGCATCAATAGGGCAATATTTAATAATAAGGGAAAACATTTGCTCAGGGAAAGGTGGTATATGGGAATCCTGTAGTTTCTGCACAAATTTTCTTTACTTAAAACTCCTTTAAAAAAAGGCCTATTCTAAAAAACAAGTCAGGTGTACAATAACTTTACATTGCATTATTAGTTTCATTAAAATAGAATCTACTCCCCATCCATTGTGCCAGTAGAAAAGTAAATTTTTAATTAATATTGCAGTTTCCTGAAAATTTCCAAATTCCTATGAATTGCAGACAATTTAGAGTGCTTGTTAATCTGCATGTCAGCAGGTGAATTCAGGGGTGGGCTGAGGGGCTATAGGTTGATTATCAATAGCATTTGTTACATCAAAGTAAGTTTGCCCTGAATCAAAAAGTCCTTCACAAGCTATTATTTTAGTAAGTACTAATATTGATAGTGTATGGTAAAATGGCCACACCTAAGGCTAATATTGTGACATTTGCTTAAGTTTTCATAAAAAAATTTAAAAGTTTATATTAAAAAGTAATAGCACATTTTTGTCAGTGAGATGGTGGCTCAGCGGCAGAGTTCTCACCTGCCATGCTGGAGACCCAGGCTGGGTTCCCGGTGCCTGCACGTGTCAACAACAACAAAAATTAATAGCACATTTAAAAATAAATTGCACATTAAAAAATATATTTTACCTCTCTATAGTAAGGGATTAGCAACACCTCATATTCTTCAATATCAATATGAGAAATATAGGAAAGAAAATTACCATGCTATACTCGCAAATATCACTAGCATTTGGTTAAATGCAAAGACTTTCAAAGATTTGCTTGAAATTATGAGTTTAACACATCAATTATTAACTAATGGAATATGCTACAAAACAATAACAAAAAGAAAAGGGTAAGTTGATTTATGAACATTTCTTAAATATAGAAAAGCATGTTTAATATTTTAATTACAATTAACATCCACACCAAAATGAGATGATTTCTCAAAATTTTAAGATTACTAAGTTCCTTTTTGAGTGGGAAAACTATTTGATAATATCCGGGGTTAATTCTCAATTTTTGAACTTTGAAAACTTTCTAAATATTATGTAAAATTTATACGCATTTTTAATTATACAATGTTTATAGGTATTGGTAATTAGAAAAGAAAATTATGTGCGTATTTATTTATTTCATATTATAGGTCAATAGGTATACAACACTGTATTTTTATTAGTTGACTTCTCTAGAGAGACAAATAAGTACATGTTATAAACTATTATATTTGTAAATAATATTGAATAATGTAACAAAAAATCTATAGTTCATATTAATTTATGTTGTTTTGTTTTTTTTCACTCAACTAACAATGTGAGAGAACATATAAATCTCCACTAAGTCATTCCAATTTAATAATTTCCTGTTTAATTTAAAATAAAACCAAATAATTTAATACCTATTTTGGTAGGATATTTTTAAGCCTTGTTTTTACTTAGAATGAACAATTCCTAGTTAAAATGTATTTAAAGATAATGACAAAATTGACGACTGTCCCGCTTCGCACCTCCTTGCCAAGGCTACACATCCAGTCATGAAAGTTGATTCTATCTGAAAACTAATTAGAGGGAATCTCATCAAATCAATTTTTTTTTTAATTCTCTGAGCTGGTAATTATCCTTTAATCAGTTTGACACAATTACATGCTATAATGAAGATCAAAGCAACATTTTTTTATATAAAGTTTTATTTTCCATTTAATATTCTGCTTAGATCAGTGATACCATTGAAAAGAATGAATATGCTTTATGTTCAAGGTGCTAGTAAACATTATAGGGAGAAATTTTATCATGTTTTATAACTATTTTCAACAGTTTCCATGAAAAGTGACTAGTATTTATATTTGATATAAAAGTAAACTTATTATAAAAGCATTTTATAAATATTTCAAATAACACAAGTTAATTTAGGTTCAATTGAATGATAGGTATGCTTCAAAAAAATCAAGGAAGTTTTCAAAAAATTATTGAAGTTAAATTTCCACTTTATTTTATATTTTAACATATTTAATATATGTTTAAGATATCCACAAAAACACTAATCCTCATGACTAATGTACATACTATTCAGAAGAGAAAACTATCACAAAAAATGCAGAGAGAAATTTATAAAGAGGAATAACATTCACATGGACATTATTTATACTTAATTGATTTATCAGACTTTTACACCAAGAATACAAGTAAAAATTTTATAAAATCCATTTTTGTGAGATTTTGAGATTTGTTGATTTTGTGCACCATATTCACCTGTGGCACTATGTATCTATTTTAGATATCATACAAGCAACCATTGGAAATTCCACACATTTCCCTCCTTTTATCTGTATAAAATGTTTGGCTAAAAATAATGCAACATACAAACATTCATAAAAACAGGTATACTGATTTATTATCATTTAAAATGTTAAATATTATAGCATATATAAAATTTATTAAGCACATATGTATCTGGTTCATATTTCAATTTTTTATCTCAAAAATCCTCTGAAATCATGTGCTTTGTTCTCACTGAGCAGTTTAGACTGCAGGCTAATTATTCCCCAAGCAAAAAATTCAGTCATAATCTGTTGCTGTTAAATGCCTAATTGAAATTTCCGTTTGGTGATATAAATGTCCTCTCAAACTGAGAACTCTTCCATCAGTAAATTTTTCTGTAAGTAATAGCAAGTTGTCCATAAGTAAAGTTTTTTTTTCTTTTACTTTTTAAGAGAAAAAAGTTATTGTACTCATGGAAAAATGCATCTATACTTGGTATATGCTATGCATAAGTGAAATGTAAGACAACAATAGCATAAAGGCTGGGAAGAGAGAAATTTAAGTACATAATTATGAGGTACTTTTATTATATGTGAAGTTGCAGAGTGTCATGTGAAGGTAATTTTTGATTCATTAAAATGTATACAATCAACCCCAAAACAAATATTATTATAGTCAAATAGTGAGTTATAGTGAATAAGTCAACATAGGGGGTAGATGCATTTATAAAAAAAAAATTAAAAAAAAACCCACGAATCCAAAAGAAGAAAAAAAGGGTGAGAATTTCTGATTTGTCAAAAATATACAATTATTTACTAAATAATGTAGCAGTGTTAGTAATAATTACTTAAGAATATGTTTAGAACATTTTCTCATGCCATAATTAATGAGCTTTTCTTATATCTGTGATATTGGCAGGACTACACATATAATTATGAACATTTAGCAGATGAAGTCTCAGAATGTTGGACAGGTTAGGTGTCTTTGCCAAGATTTCCTTCCAAGCTGTAATAAAATCTTCAGAATCATAGACCTATTATTTTCTCAATTGATACCTGAAAAAATAATGGGAAGTGTTTTGACAAAATTTAATGAAATTCAAAATAGGAAAGATATGAATAAAGAGACACCATGAAAGAGTAACATGGTACTGAAAAGGTTTAATAATCTGTTCAGTGAAAACAAGAGCCTCATATCAAACTCTGTTCCTATTATCTTCAACAATTTCCACCTCTCTAGATGCACAAACTGTACTTTATTACATCCAGGTTTTTGGCACAAAAGTAAAAGTACTTTTTACTCCTTGATATATAATTTTCTTTCTTAAAATTGCTTAGATTGCCTTCATTCTTTGACTCACCTTACATGTCACTGACTCTGGAAATTCATTGTCCTTCAGAATTTGAGGATAATGGCTCTTCGTGTTTTTATAACAGCTTGAGCATTTCTTGAACCCACTGCCAAACACAAGTCCCATTTTTTTGTCAATTGGAATAAATGATACATGAAGAAGAAAGTTCTCAATTCTATTAAAATATTAATAGATAATTGCATTTCCCAAACAACATCTCCACATTTTCATAAGAGGCTAAAGTGCATTTTAAGAAGGCTGATATGTTACTTTAAATTGCCTGCTGTCAGTGTAACCTGTTCTTTGGAATTTCTGTAGACAGAATGTTTCCAAATCACAGGCAGACTTTTCACAAGTGTTGGACAACCACCTGTGACATTATAGACAGTTTTGTGACTGTGTTTTCTAAACAATAGCTATCGCTTAAATATATTAAACGATATCCAGAAGTAATGAGGAATTTTTAAATGGCTTTATTTTATGTATAGGAACACAAAATCATGTACCATACCTTTTTTTTCTCCTTTTTGTGAAAAATAACATATATACAAAAAAACAATAAATTGCAAAGCACAGCACAACAATTAGCTGAGAACAGATTTCAGAGTTTGGTATGGGTTACAATTCCACAATTTTAGATTTTTACTTCTAGCTCCTCTAGGATATTGGAGACTAAAAGAGATATCAATTTAATGTTGGCTAAAATAAATATCAATATAATGATTCAGAAATCATTTTCATTTGTTAAACCCTACCTTCTCTGTATAACTCCACTATCAACTTTGATCTTTCTCCCACTCTTTAGGGGTATTTGTGCTATGTCCATTGTAATTTTTTCATGCTGTGAGGGTCTGTCAATAATAAGGGTTGCTGTTCTGGAAAGGGTGGCCCCTCTAGGTTTCAGGACAGGAACACAAATACATTTAGATGAATATGATAAAGACATGAATATGACAGCAAACAAAATGTTCTTGAGTGCAAAGTCATTTTTGGTACAAGCACATATAGTACAAATAAAGGGCTAGAAGTGACATTATGATAGTTGATACTCACATAATTATATGTAATTAGATAAGGTAAACTAACAGTAAATTTTCAAGGGCTAATATATGAAAGAGTTTAATTTTCAATAATTGGATTCTCTCTCTCTCTCTATCTATCTAAAACCTGTCTACATCTATCTCTATCATCTATTTTTTAAAATACAGTTTTATTGCGATATTTTCACATACCATAGAGTCATCCAAAGTATATAATCAACGGTTCATGGTATCATAACATAGATGTGCACACAAACACTTCATACCTCCTGTCTGACCTATTACTTATTTATTTTTGTATTTATTTTCTTACTCATCTTTCCATACACTGGATAAAGGAAGTGCATTCTCAGGGTTTTCACAATTATGCACTCACACCATAAAAGTTATATTGTTATACAATCATTTTCAAGAATCAAGTCTACTGGATTAAAGTGAACTAGTTTCAGGCATTTCTATCTAGTTGCTCCAACACACCCAAACTGAAAAGGGGTGTCAGTATAATGCATAAGAATGACTTCCAGAATGACCTCTTGAATCTGTTTAAACTCTCTTAGCCACAAACTTGATTGTTTCATTTTTCTTCCCCTTTTTGGTCAGGAAGGCTTTCTCAATCCCATGATGCCAGGCCCAGGCCCTCCCCTGGGAGAATTGTCCTATATATCCAGGGAGATGTATATCCCTGGGAGTCATATCACAAGTAGGGGGGAGGGCAGTGAGTTTACCTGCATAGTTGGCTTAGAGAGAGAGTCCACATCTGAGCAGCCAAAAAGTGATCCTTAGGAAAATTATAAGTAGGCCTTAGCTTTTCCTTTGCAGAAATACATTTCATAATAGCAAGCCCCAAGGTCAGGGGCTTGACCTATTAAAATGGTATTTACCAAAGCTTTCAAGAATATCAGATCTTCCCCAGGTGGGGAAGTTGAATATTTTCATCTTTTCCCCCAGTCCCTCAAGGGGACATTGAAAATAACTTATTATTATTATTATTATTTTCTGCCCAGATTACTCTGGATGTACCAGAGTATCACACTAACCTGTACAAACCAACAAGGTCTCACTCCTTTATAATGTACTTCCATAATTGCTCTTCCATATTATTAGGGTGTATGAATAAACTGTCTATACAAGTTAAATTAGATAGTGTGCTACAGAAAATGTAAATTTTGCACCAAATAAACATCTCTTCCTTTGGTTTCACACAGGAGTTGACATTTTAAAGCAGTCAATATTATTATTTTTCCTTTGGTCTGATTTACCTTAGTCCTAACAAGATTGGGCCCATTCATATCTCTAATTGATGTCTGATCTCTATTTCAGCTTTTTTTTTTTTTTTTTAACATGAGGGTAATGCTGATGTGCATAGCTGCAGAACTCTAGCTCTAATTCTCAGGGGTAACACAGATACCCAAATTTCCAGAGAATGACCAGGTTACTCACAAAGAGCTCAGCATCTCAGAATTTAGAAATAACAGCTGTGACTCTGGAATAGATGTGTATGCTTTAAGAGCTCACAATCTAGGAACCTTTACAATAAGCCTTCCCCTGATAACCTATGCTCTTAAATTAATTTCTCGGTGTTGCATATTGTAGCTAATCCATATGAGTGAGGTATTATTATATATGTCTTTTCTATTCTGGCTTATTTCAGTCAACATACTTTCCTCAAGTTTCATTCATCTAGTTGCATCCTGTACAACTTTCTTCCTTCTTGCAGCTGCTCAATATTCCATTTTATGTATACACCACAGTTTGCCCTTCTTTTCATCAGTCAATGTACAATTAGGCCACTTCCATCCATTGCAAATCATGTATGCTGTCACCATCTATACACATGTGCAAATGCCCATTCATGTCCCTGCTTTATTTCTTCCAAGTATATACCTAAAATGGGGTTGCAGGATCAAATGGCAACCCTATATTTAGCCTCCTGTGGACCCACCACAGTGATCTCCCCAGGAGCTGTGCCATTCTACTTCCCTAATAACAGTTTATAAATATATCTCTCATTTTCTCCAGCACTTTTGCCTTTCTCTTTATTTTTAAACAGATTTATCTTCACATCATACAATCTAACTTAAGTAAACAATCAATGGTTCCCAGTATATTCACATAGATATGCATTCATCATTGCAAACTGTATGAGTACATTTCCATTTCTTCTGAAAAGAAAGAAGAGGGAAAAAATGAAGAATAAAAAATGAAATACAATAAAAGAAGAAGTACCACCACTACCAAGAATCCCATACCTCTCCCTTATATACTTCCCTTATTAACACTTATCCTTGGTATATTGCTTTTGTTACATTTAATAGACACACATTACAATGCTACTTTTAACTATAGACTTTAGCTTGCATTGACTGTATTTTTTCCATATACCAAACTATTTTCAACTCCTTGAACTGATGACATTAATTGTTCTCCCTCATGTAAAAACATTCTTATATTTGTACATTTAATCACTATCAATATATACTCTAGGTTTCACTATGTTATACCGCCCCAGTCTTTATCTTCTGTCTTTTAGTGTCATACATGTCTCTAGTCTTCATCTTTCAACCATACCCATACTCAGCTTGTTCAGTGTACTTACAATATTGTGCTATCATCAGATAGTATTCTGCTATCCACTTTTAGATATTTACACTCAATCCTGTTGAAAATTGTGTACCCCTTTGTTTTAGTTTGCTAAAACTGTCGGAAAGGAATATACCAGAAATGCAATGGTTTCAAAAGGGAATTTAATAACTTGCGGAATTAAAGTTCTAAGACTATAAAAATTTCCAAACTATGGCATCCAGGGAAAAATACCTTGACTCAAGAAAGGGCAGATGACTTTTGGAGATTCTCTCTCAGCTGGGAAGGCTGATGTCTTCTAGCTTTATCTCCCAGCTTCTCATTTCAAAATGGCTTCACTGCGGGTATTTTCTCTCTGCATCTAGAAGGGTTGCCGGCTGTGTGGGTTCTGTCTGCTCTGAAGTTTTTTCAAAATGGCTCCTTCTCAAAGGCCTTCAGTAAGTGACCCCACCTTGATTGGGTGAAGACATATCTCCATGGAAAGCACCTAGGCAAAAAGTCCTTCCCACAATTGGGTGGGTCATATCTGCACAGAAACAACTTAATCAAAAAGGTCCTACTCAACAATTTTAAATATGGATTAAGGAACATGGCTTTTCTGGGTGCACAATAGTCTGAAACTGGCACAACCTTCATCAAATGCCTGGTCTCTGTTCTCTTTCTGTCTCATGATAATCTGTGTTCTCTTCTTTAACTCTCAAAGTTTGCTTACTAATGTTATTTCATATTAATGAGAACATACAGTATTTTTCCTTTTGTTTCTGGAAACAACATAATATCCTCACGTTTCATCCATATTGTTGTATTTATCAAGACTTTTTTATGACATATCTTATTTTTTTTCTTTTTACCCTTACTTATAGTCTTCATTTCTACACATCTCTCCAGACCACTCTTTCTTGTCTTTTCTGATCTGCCTATAGTGCTCCCTTTAGTACTTCTTGTAGAGCAGGTCTCATTTACAAACTCTCAGTATCTCTTTGTCTGAAAATATTTTAAACTCTCCCTCATTTTTGAAGGATACTTTTGCTGGACATGGAATTGTTGATTGACAGTTTTTCTCTTTTGTATCTTCAATATATCATACTACTGCTTTCTCACCTCCATGGTTTCTACTGAGAAATATGCATATAATCTTACTAAGCTTTCCTTTTATATGATAGATCACTTTTTTCTTGCTGCTTTAAGAATTGTCTTTGACATTTGACAATCTGTTTAGTAAGTGAATTGGAGTAGATCTATTCAGGTCTATTCTGTTTGGGGTATGTCACACTTCTTGGATCTATAATTTTATGTCTTTCATAAGAAGTGGGAAATTTTCAGTGATTATTTCCTAAATTAGTCTTTCTGCCCCTTTTCCCTCTCTTCTTCTTCTGGAACACCCATAACACATATATTCATGTGCTTCAATCATGTGATTCAATTCTCTGAGACTCTGCTCATATTTTTCCATTCTGTTCCCTCTCTGTTCTTTTGTATCTAGAATCTCATATTATCTGTTCTGTAATTTCCTAATACTTTCTTCTGCTTCTTCAAATATGCTATTATAAGTCTCTATTGTGTTTTTCATATCTTCTATTGTTCCTTTCACTTTCATAAGTTCTGCCATTTGCTTTTTTGACCTTTTGAGTTCTTCTTTATGGTCGCTCAATATTTTTTTATATGCTTCATCTCTTTTGCCATATCTTTCTTTAATCCATTGATTTGATTTTTGAATTGATCTAGCCTGCCTGTTTGAAGATTTTTAGTTAGTTCTTTCAACTCCTGTTTCTCATTTAAAGTTTGTTCCTTTGCCTTGGCTATATCTTCACTTTTCTAGTATGACTCATAATTTTTTGCTGGTGTCTTGGCACCTGATTTACTTGATTAGTTTATTCTGGAATTTGTTTTCATCCTTTTACCCAGGGTTTTCTTGTTTGTTGGATTATCTATCTGTTATTTGGAATACTGTACAACTTATTCTAGACCTCTAGCATAGCTTCTATTTTACTGATCACAACTTTTCAACACTTGTTTTTCTGGTTCTTGCCATGCCCATATGGGAACATTTTTTGAGGAGGTTTCCCCCAAATATGATCGACCCCAATCAGATTTTCCCAGATGAGACAGGTCCAGGTTTCAGGAGGAGGTGTAGTCAGTATCAAGTTTCCCTGAGAATGAGACTGAGCAAGTTGTATGACTCTCCTGTGGAGTCTCTAGCTCCATGCTTTTCTCTCCTTCCCAGTAGGTGGTACTTGTCAGCCCACAGCTCCCACCAACATAAAGTTTTGCAGTACTTTAATTCTCAGCTTGCCAGGGATGTGTTTGAGACAGAGGCTGAGGTAGAAGGCAATCTTAAGCTATTTTGAATCCCAAACCCTGGGGTCTATAGTCTCTGAAGGATGGCTAGCACATGGGCTGGGTCCCACCACATCTTTTGTTCAGAAAGATATGTCATTTAGAGAACTATCTTGTTTACTCGAATTTTTATTTTTTCTCTCAGGGCTATCTCAACTCTGCTCTTACCTGGGTCAGCACTAAGGCTTTTTCTAATGCCTGAGGCTTTCTCTAATGAGCTGCTTGGAATTCTTTACAAAATAAAAAGATAGAAAGAAAAAATAAAATAAGAGAAAATAAAATAAAATCACTTTTCAGTGCCTGTCCCCAACACAAAATTTCACCAGTCAAGGAACAAGTTGGTACTTGGCCCTTTGTGCCCATTTCTTAAGACACAGCTCTATTTCAGTATTCTGAGTTTGCTGACTCCAAAACCCTCGTCTTTTTCCTTCATCAGCCTTGTCTCCTCTCTGCCAGGAGAGATGTCAGGGTTACTTTCTTGCCGTCTTTAGATTTATCTGTGCTCGGAGCTTGTATACAGCAGTCCAAATGTGTTAACTAAAACTGCAATTGGAGTGAGTTGAGCTACCTTCCCTTGTTCCTAGTAGAGATTAATTCTTCCTTCAGGGAAATGTTTCCAATAGCGTGCCATGCCAGTGGGGAAGGGGTACCAGCCTTTGCAGTTTGGAGGCTTTACTTGTAGCTCACTGCTGTGATCTTAGCCCTTCCACCCATTCCAAACTGTTGTACAATGTGTGTCCGGTCGTGAATGCCCCCCAAACAGTTGTTCTAGACATTTCCAGGCTATTCACTAGGCGTTCTGTTGGACTAAATAAATTCCACACCTCCTTATGCTGCCACCTTGCTGTGCTTCTCATATCTATCTGTTTTTAATGCTTTAGAAGGTATGGATTCTTAAATTAGAATTTCAAGCAATTGATAAAGAACTAACTTAATTGTTGTATTAATAAAACATGTTTGCAAAATCTTTGTAAATAATTAAGTGGTGATGTCTCATTAAAATGTGAATTCTGAGTCCCGATCTGCTATCTCTCAGAAGACTTATGAATGCCTTACCAACAAAATATGGTGGAAATTATACAGTGTGATTTTTAAGGTTACATTATACAGCTTCAACCTGGTTTTCTTTGGACAGTAGATTCTGGAGCCTGGACTATCATATACTAGTCTGGCAACCCTAAGATTTCCACAGTGTAATGAAGCATGTTTCCATAATTTCTTTTTAAATCACCATTTGTGCAATGATGCTGAAGACACATTATTTTAAAGTGCTTAACATAAAAGTATCGGTAAAGATATTTCCCCAAAGATGAAAGCAAACCCTCATTAGACTTATTAACTTTAGTGCAATAAAACTCTACTTAAAAATTATAGGGTGTTTTACTTCCTCCCTCATGGAAGCCTGTTCAGAGTGAGGCAAGAAATCTCAAGACTGGTTTTCTGTGTAAATTTCACTTCTAGATTTGGAGGTCTTTTTTTTTTTTTTCTTTCCAATGTAACCATCTATCGGGACAAGCTAAGAGAGCCTCCTCTATAAAAGAAATGGTAAGATATAGAGAAGTGACACCAGATAGAAGCAGCAGCTACAGCCTTTGAATAGCTAACAATGACTATTGGTAAAAAAAAAAAAAGGACCACATATAAACAGCACAAATAAATTGATCAGGGGAGAATTAATGAGGTGGACTCCAAAATTACCAGGGAAGAGAGGAGGAATTAATCACCTGTTTCAGTTACATCTACCATTTGATCATTAAAATGTATTGGTATAGATATCACTTTTTTGGTTTTAACAAATGAACAATGGCAATACAAAGTGGGAGAAACTAGGTAAGGGGTCTATGTGATGTTCCCATGCTATCAGCTTTAGTTTCTTGGGTTGCTTAAGCAAATACCATGAAATGAATTGAATTAAATGATGGGAATTTATTGGCTTACAGTTTTGAAGCTAAAAGAAAGCCTAAATCAAGGCAATAAGAATGTGGTGTTTTCTCCCAAGACCTTCGTTCCTCTGTCACATGGCAAGGCACATGGTGGCATTTTCTGGTCTCTCCTTTCTCTTCAGTGTTCAGATTCCCTCTTCCTGTGGCTTGCACTCTCTCTTTCTTTGATTTTCATTCTCTTATAATGGAATCCAGTAATAGGATTAAGGTTCATCCAGATTGAGGTGAGACCCATTTTAACAGCAGTAACCTCATCAGAAGGACCTACTTACAATGGGTTTACACCCACAGGAATGGATTAAACTTAAATTTAAGAAGATGTTTTTCTGAGATGAATATAGCTTCAAATTGCCACACTATCTTTGTAACTTTCATATAAAGCAAAAACTTCTCTGAAACAAAAACATTTATTATAAAATGTCCTGAATCTTCTTCCTTTCATTTTCTTTTTCCATCCCTATGATCAGGAAAGAAATTTAGGGAGTTACAGAAAACTAATTTGGATGTAATGCTTGTATCAGTCAGGGAAACAGAAGCAATATGATATGTATAAATATGTACTTGTGTGTATCTTTCTATAGATGATTATGAACACAGAAAGACTCTTTGGCCCTTTCTAGACTTTCTATGTTCCTCCCCATTTCTGAAATTTTCTTCTTAGCCTTCTAATATATTCCATGAACTACTTTCTACTCTCCTACTGATTTCTGTGTTTTTGCAAAAAGGAATCCTGAATAACACCAAAACCTGTAAATGAAAAAGAGAATTCATATAATGGGAAAAGCTTTTCCTTTATCTTAACTTATAAAATTAGCATTTAGAATTAGAAGGTATCAGTGTTCAAAACCAATCCTGGAACTAATTTTATTTATATATTTAATTGAGAAATATTCTTAAGCTTAAACAAACAATTGCAAATTTTCCAATGCAAACATATTTTGTCAAACTCAAAGTAGAAGAATTAAAGCACAATTAGTAAAGTTTCCTAATAGATCTGATAACCTTTACATTTAAATTTTTTTTTTATTTATAAGAAGGCATCATTTGACAAGAAATGTCCTTTTCTGGTTACAGGATATGTTGACTTAAACGACAATTTTACCAAAATATTTCATTTGCTTAGGAGGCTTTCCATAAACAGTTGAACACATTTTGCTCTGCCAATTTATATTTCTTTCATATAAATAGATAAAACTCATTAGAGATAGTTTTGAAAAGAGATCACAATTCTGGGATCAAAGCAAACTTAAAGAGACAAAATAAAATGAGTATAAATAAGCACTTAGACTGTAAAGAAGCTAATCCCCTATCAATGAATTGAAGTGAAAATTCACTTTTATGTGAATTTTTATCCTGGTGATTTTTAATTGGATTCTCATGTAAATTAAAAAGCATGTATTTATAAAAACAAAAAATTTTAATTATAATTTGGAGAATATTACCAAAATTGTTAATTTTCCTCATAAAATATTAAGCTCTAGATACAATAAATTGTTTTCTCCATAATTTTAGTATGCTTTTCCTCAATTAATTTATCCTCATTCAGCAATAATGTCTCATTAATGTTCTAAAGAAAGCAAGTGCCATGAAAAAGCCCCTGAGATCTCATGGTAGAATTGCCTTTACCATTTGTTCTAGTTTGCAAGCTGCCAGAATGCCATATACCAGAAATGAAATGGCTTTTAAAAAGGGGAATTTAATAAGTTGCTAGTTTACAGTTCTGAGGCTGAGAAAATGTCCCAACTAGAACAAGTCTTTAGAAATGTCCAATCAAAGGCATCCAGGGAAAGATACCTTGGTTCAAGAAGGCCGATGAAGTTCAGGGTTTCTCTCTTGGCTGGAAGGATACATGGCAAGCAAGGCGTCATCTGCTAGCTTTCTCTCCTGGCTTCCTGTTTCATGAAGCTCCCCGGGTGGCGTTTTCCCTCTTCATCTCCAAAGGTCGCTGGCTCGTGGGCTCTCTGATTCTTGTGTCTATGTCATTCTTCTCTGCTCTCTCTGAATCTCCTATTCTCTAAAATGTTTCCTCTTTTATAGGACTTCAGAAACTAATCAAGACCCACCTGAATGAGTGGAGACATGTCATCCCCTAATCCAGTTTAACAATAACTCTTGATTATATCACATCTCCAGGGAGATGATCTGATTATAATTTTAAACATATAATGCTGAATAGGGATTAGAAGAAACGGCTGCCTTTGCAAAATGGGATTAGGATTAAAACATGGCTTTTCTAGGGGACATACATTCTTTCCAAACAGCACACCATTGAACCCAAAAAATCCTGTCTTGATATTTTTGTGCCTAAATTTCACTTCTGTGCAGATTAAATAATTAGGTTAGGGTAAATTGTCTTAAAAGGTCCCTTCCAGATTAAACATAAAACAAATTTAAGAATGGTTTCCTTTGATCTCCTTTGATCAGAAACACTTTGCAGAGATAATCCAATTCTATCTTTTGCTTTAGCACTTAACAGGACACATTTTTTCTTCCTGGATATTCTGCATTTTCCTGTTAGAAGTTACATAGAATTTTTAAATTTTATATTCAGCATATAATCTCAAAACAAAACTTTTGAGCATGCTGATGTTAAAGCAATATGGCTGTGTAAAATACATATTTTCTGGTCAGAATGTTTAGCCAGCTTCCCTACCCCCAAAAAACACACACACAGACAGATATCAGTGACTTTCAGGTTTTTCTCCTCATATCAGAGCCAAAACAATATTCTTACCAGGGTGCTAGAGTGGCTAGAGCATTGGCTATGTTATGTAATTAAAAATCAATCATGAATATGTTAGCTTTTCGACTTAGAATAAGATGTTACTGATGTAATTTTGACCCTAAATCTTATATTCTGGAAAATTTAATCAAAAGTTCTCAGAATTCAAGAAAAATATGATTTTTCATTAAAAAATACTCAACTGTGCTTAATTGTTTTTAAATATAAAAATGTATTTATAAATAACTTACATACAAATTTATAGTCATTTATAAAATATAGTTTTTAATAGGCATAAGATTAATAACAATATATCAAAAGTAGATTTATGCATACTTATGTGTTTACAATAAAGGTAGGATAAATAAATTAGTATTCAATTTATGACATTGCTCCCAAAAATATATATAAAAGAGAAGAAATGTAGGTAAAAAGTAATTTAAAAAATGAGGTAAGATCTCAAGGGTTGCATTCAGCTACCATTGCTGAATTTAGATTTTGCAAGCTCACTAAGAAATAAAAATTTAAATCAAAACCAAATCTGCACATCAATGTCATCATTGCCTTATTGTTGAAGTGTTTCTCTAACTCTTGTCTCTCCACAGCTATCTTTACTTTTAGGATTTGCTTTCACCAAAATTTCACATATTATTAAGGGACTTCACAAGAATTTAAAAGTTCATTATTTTCATTCTTTTAACAAATTTACTTTTTAAAGCTAGCTATTCTTATAATAAAGGTATAGTTTCTGTGGATTTGTTATTAATTGAGAATGAGGGAAAAAATAGAACTTAATCAATAATAAAGAATAAACTCTTTGAGTTTTCTTAATGTAGAGCAGTAGAGGAAGCTAATCAGATACAAGTCCATTCTGGTGGGCTGTCATCAGCCCTTCGAGCACCTGTTTGATTACAATTCAGAAAAGACAATTCTCTGGTCCAAGGTAGCCCTGTGGGACCCATGGCATGATTAACAGAGCACTGATCAGATTTCAGTCCCCAGTCACTTTCTTCTTGGGTAACTTTGTCCCTTGGATAACTTGTGTAGCCTATAATTATATTGCTGGGAAGAACAAGTCCTCAGTAATCTTCCTATAACAGGTTCAACAGTGCAATCAGCTATTTACTTGCTTTGTGACTTAGTCTCTGTGCTTCTTAGTCTTTATAGGTTATAAAATAAAGTTGAGAGAAAAACTATAATTTATCATTAAACATATACAATGCAAATTAAAATAAACTGAATTTATTAATTTCTTCCATTTTAAAGATACAAGACATAAGGAGGTAGAACACTGTAATCACAACTAGAAAAGACTAGAAGTTGAATTTTCTTGTTATTATTATTTGTTATTATTATGTTTCTATTTTTGCATAAGAAAAAAATAGTTTCCATTAGCCATCAACAAAAGGAGTAATTAGGTTTAGTTTTGTTTGAGGGTAACAAAAGCAAACATGTACCTAAAATGTACTTATAGTAAGTACTAGGATCAGTTTAATTTGTTTCTGACAATCCATCATATACCTAAAATAATAGAACTGCTAATTTATCTGAAACACTATACCCCACCCTGGCATAAGTTTTATTTTTATTAATTAAGTGAATAAAGGCTTAAAATCATTTCAAGACATGAGAAATTGCCATGATTTTAAAACTTTACTAAGGAAAATAAGAAAATCTTGACCATAAAACATAATACATGGTTATAAAACATTTACAAAATCAAAAAGTGATTTCCTAATATTTAAAATATTTAAACATATTAATGCAAAATGAAATTATTTAAAGTTAAGGCTAAAATGCAAGATAGGATTCTGACACCATAGGTTTTATGCTCTAAAAATAACAGACCTCTTATAAAATGTATGTTTGTTGGTGTGCATGTATGTGTTAATGAATATGCCAGTTTGAAGCTATAATGTACCTCAAAAAAGCCATGTCCTGTTTCAACATTGTAGGGTGGAAACTTTTTTTATTAGGTTATCTCCATGGAGACATAACACTCCCAGAGGTGAGCATGACCTCTTGATTAGATTATCTCCACCAAGGTGTGGCATGTGCAATTGTGGGCGTGGAATTTTGGTTCGATGGATATGACTCTGTCCAATAAGCGTGGGTCTTGGTTTACTGGAGTTCTTCAAAAGAGGAAATATTTCAGAGAAAGCTGAGAGCAGATGCAGACACTTGAATAGTTGATTCAGAGCTGACAAAGCCAAGATGAGATACAGACATTTAGAGATGCAGGACCCAGCAGACTTCAATGCGTGCCTTCCCATGAGATGCTAAGAAAGCCTGAACCGAGAGTTCTTCGCAGAGGAGCTAAATGAAAGCTCACAGTTGCCAAGTTAGGATCCCATATAGGAAACAGAGGATGAAAGCAATTCAGCCCAGAAGCAGGGGACTGGCAGATGCCAGCCACATGCCTTCCCAGTTGGTAGAGGTATTCATGATGAAATCAGCCTGTCTGGAGTGAAGATAACCTCTTGTTGGTGCCTTAGTTTGGACATTTTTTTTCAGCACTAGAACTGTAAACTTGCAACATAATAAATTCTCTTTTTAAAACGATTATATTTCTGGTATATTTCATTTCAGCAGCTTACCAAAACCAATACAGCCAGAAGTGAGACATCTCAAAGGTGAGGGGGAAAGGCCATAAGCTAATATGTCTGAAAAATTAGTAAGAAACACTAGGAAGAGGAGGTTTTTCTCTGAGGGCAAGTGCCAATATCAGCCAAGTGTCTTAAGCCACAAGCAAATAAAGGGAATCATTCCCTTGATTTTAGTTGAAGAACAAGGAAAGGGCTCAAGATAGTTCTGGAGCTACCTTTTCCCCTGTCTTTCCTAAAAGGAAAATTTCATAAAATTTTCTCTGGAAGAAACATAGTCAATGTCACTTCTAAGTTTTTTATAAATTAAGGCAAAACAAGAGCTAAGACAAAACAACAGAAACAAAGCACCAAGGAAATCCAATAAGCACTTAAAACCAAGACCAAAACTCATGCAGACTGGCTCAAGCATATGCACTTGCCTAGTGATCAATAAACTTTCTGGAAATGGCCAAGTAATAAATGTTTCTGATTTTCTGAGACATAAGATCACTTTGACAACTACTAAAGTCTGCTAGTATTGCAGACAAGACCCATAAGCAATGTTTATATAAAGGGATACAAACATAAGTACAATTTTATTTACACAAAGTAGCAAAAGGCCCATTTGGTCTGTTTGTCATAGTCTGCAAATTAAAACTAAAATGTGATACCAATTTACACCTACTCAATTGGAAACAACTTAAAAGTATACTAATACAAAGTAAAGACTTGGATTTAAAGAGAGTCATATTAATGTTGGTAGAAAGGCAACAAAATACAATATCTTTGGGAAAAAAATTGAACATCGATGTTTAATAGTTCTTTTGACAAGAAATCAATTCCTATGAATATAATTGCACACGTACGTGCAACAGAAGATATGTACCCATGTGTTGATTCTTTGTAACACCCACCACAACAAACAGGAAAAAACTGTCCATTAAGAATACAACTATTAAATTATAGTATATTAACACATTTAAATATTGTAACAGAGGTGAAGATAAATGAATGCTTTAGAAGGATGGGTGGATTCTGGGAACAAAATGAGATCCTTAAACATGCATTTTAAGAATAAATAGTGTATGATAATATTCTTCTAAAACTCAAAACCTAGCATTGATTTGATACATATACATTGATAAAATGAAAAATGACAATGACAAAAATAGACACAAAATATGCCTCTGGGAAAAGGCCAGAAAATGGCCTGTGAAGGAGTACACAGACAGTTTCAACTATATTATCTTGTTCTTAAGTTTGGTGGTAGCTTCATGAGTGTTCATTTTGATTTAAAAATTTACATATATGTAAAATGTGTACTTTTGTGTATAGCACATATAAAATAATTTTTCAATTTTGGAAAGATAAATATTGCAAAATTGTTATATTTGCTACATTGTTATGAATTCATTTTACCATATAATGTTAAAATATCAGTTTTTAGGGATATTTATTTAAGTATACAATACTGCCTGAGTTTCTCCTCTTATTTCTCATACTTTGGCTCTCAGAAGCTTCATGTTTCAGGTACAGAATTTTAATTTATCCAAGGATGACATCTTTCCCCTCATGATGAGTAAAGGGGCATCAAAAAATTATACTACCAATAACAAAGATTGAAGCAGAATTAAATGAATTGAAGAACAGAAGAAAAATAGAATCAATAAAACCAAAAGTTGGATCTTTGAGAAAAAGAGAAATCAATGAAGCCTTGGCTAGGCTGACAAAGAAAAAAAGAGAAAGGACACAAATAATATCAGAAATGTGACTGTGGTTGTCATGGTTAGGGACACGT
>PVIY010021972.1:0-41605 GCA_004026745.1 Myrmecophaga tridactyla
TAAAACATTGGGTTTCTCCAAGTTGAACCAAGGTTGGACTGCTAAAATCCAGGAATAACCATCATTTTTTTAAATTTTGGAAAAACTAAATGAATAAAGATCATTTTCACCATTTTTATTTTCTTCCATGCATTTTTGCTAAAACTTTGGCTCCCACGACCACTTGGGCATAGAGAGTCTAACCCAAGATGCTGCAAATGACTCCAAGATTATACTTAGTTATCTTCAGTTTATTATGCCAGTGTTTCAGGAGGCCATGCCAAGAGCTCCATGATCACTAGGGATCCTGCTACTTCCCACATTTGGGAAGCACTTTGGGTACAAGATGCAGTTTTTTACCCGAACCCACAATTTTGACTTACTGAGGTGGTGTGTGTGTCCTTCCCAGAGGAGGGACGGGATGCCAAGTGTAAAAATTCTCAACACTAGAGGCTCCAGAAACTCTATTGAGGGACCTTTCCAGAAAAGTGGGACACAAAGAAGGGGATGCCTTTCTTGCCCAGCAGGACAGAGGTGAGTTCAGGAGTCCAGAGCAGCAGGGCATACTGGAGAGGTGATGGCACCTAAGCAGAGGAGCTAAGGGAGCTTCTGCAGGCAGTAGGGGACTTGAAGGCATTAAAGCTGGAATCCTGGAAGCAATTGATGGTGGAGGTCTCAGGCAGTGGATTGGACTAAAGTAGGAATATAAAAACAGTTGAGATCTCCCCTGAGACCTCACAGGAAGATCCTAGAGAGGAGAGGGAACTTTGAAAGACATGTTGGGTTTCTGCTATCATGCTATCTGCCCTGTGGTGACTCCTGTGTACCTATGAGCTGTGAGTGGGTTGAGGGGTTTGCATCAGGGATAGAAGATCTAACTTAGAATGGTTTAAGTCAAAAGGGGATATATTGTCTCATGTCCCTGAAGAGCAGAGAATTCCTATAGTTGCTGCATATTGGAGCTCAAAGAATGTCACCAGGACCTGGCTTTCTATCCCCATCTCCCAGTTCCTTTCTCCTTTATCCATGTTGGCTCTCTAGATGGGAGAGGCTCTCCCTCAGCTTCTGAGATGGCTGCAGTAGCTCCAGATTTTACATCTCAGCTTCAAGCCTGGCACGAGGGACATCTGTCATCCTCCCAATTGTTCCACCAGCCCCATCAATGAACTCATCACCAAGTGTATTAGCTAGGGTTCTCTAGAGAAACAGAATCAGCAGGAAATATCCGTAGATATAAAATTTATAAAAGTGTCTCACATAACTGTGGGAATGTAGAGTCCAAAATCTGTAGGGCAGGCTGTGGAGCTGATGACTCGGATGAAGGGTCTGGATGAACTCCACAGGAGAGGTTCACCAGCCAAAGCAGGAAGAGAGACTTTTTCTTCTGAGTCCTCCTTAAAAGGCTACCAGTGATTAGATTAAGTATCACTCATTGTGGAAGACACTTCCCTTGGTTGATTACAATTGGAATCAGCTGTGAATGCAGCCGACATGATCATGATTTAATTCTATGAAATGTATTCATAGCAACAGACAGGCCAGCACTTGCCCAACTGGACAAGCAGGTACCACCACCTGGCCAAATTGACACATGAACCTGACCATGACAGCAAGGAAGCACTGACAAGCTTAGGTCTGAGTCAGGTGTTTGTTTTCTGGTACCCAGGGCTGGCCAACTCATCCCAAATTGCCAGGCTGGGCAGGGGTTATTACCTGAGAAAAACTGAGGAACCATAAGAAGCTTATGGGGAAGAGTGGGAGCGGGAATGCAAGAGACAGTGCCCTAAACTTTATTCTTTTTAGATGGTTCACAGAATTCACTTTTGTATTGTTTCCATTTTCTATACTATTTGCATGCATGGAATAGCTTCATCTCAGCTTTCTGCAATACTGTGCTTTAAACTGATTCAGTAAACTAAGATGTGGCATGACTTTTATACAACTCTGGAGATAAGAAAAAAATTCTCCACAAAAGAAAGCAACTCAGCAGGTCCTGGCTGATTAAACATTTTTCTGGAGTAAATAGATATGCAAGGGACAGTTTTCAAATGTTTATATACACCAAGATTCCTCCTAAACACCTGCCTTGCTCAAACCGATACAACCAGTTCTTACTCATCATTAAGGGTGGGATATGTTTTTGGTAAATGTTCATGGTTTTACTTTCTTCATTAATCAAAAACCTTTTAAAGATGCTACCATCACATCAGCTCTCTGTACACTGCAGAGATGCTAATTGTGAAATTGAAAAAGTACAGTTTAACAGTAAGTAGTGCATGAAGAAACCGTAACAAGTAGCTGAAATTCAGAGTTGGACAGAATCAAACTAGTTATATATATAACTGCTTGATTGTTACTAATATAGGTACATTCGAGGTAATATTTGAAATTATAATTGGTGTTGAAAATAAAATTTGAAGAATCTCCTGATAAAATATAAATCTGTCCTTTTGAAATTAAACTAAAATGATCGATTCTTGGAGAGCTAGAGACTTATTAACCCCTCCTATACAGATAAAGAAATAAGTGACAGGTCCTTTGCAATGAAGGTATGTGTTTTAATGTAAATTTATAATATTCATACATAAAATCTTTAAGTGCCTTTCTCCAATTTTAATATCTAAAGAATTACAAAATAAGGCATTCTATATTTTGAAAAACGTACAGAATTACAAACTGTGTATATTCTGTCATGAAAACACACCAATATTATCCGTTTGGAAAAAAATACAACAGGATATATTACAAATTTATGTAGCAATAACTTGGCTCAGATCATGCAATAAAAAGTACACTGTTCTAGTTAGCTTCAAGCACTCCAGGACTTCTCCATCATTCTCTTCACAGTTCCTCCAAAATCTTCCCCTTAGGCATCCAAAAAAACCGTTCCAACATATCTGATATTTGCAAACTGCAGCAGCACCCCACTCTCTGATATCAAATTTTTTCTAATTAGCTAGCTGCCAGAATGCAACACACCAGAGACAGATTGGCTTTTAATAAAAGGGGATTTATTTTGTTGTTCTTCAGAGGAAAGGCAGCTAACTTTCAACTGAGGTTCTTTCTTACGTGGAAAGGCGCAGGGTGGACTCTGCTGGCCTTCTCTCTGGGCCTCTGGGTTCCAGCATCTTTCCCTGGGGTGATTCCTTTCAGCATCTCCAAAGGCCTGGGCTGAGCTGCGAGTGCTGAGATGAGGAATGCCGAGCTGCTTGGGCTGTGCTACATTGAGCTCTCTCATTTAAGCACCAGCCAATTAAGTCAAACATCATTCATCGCAGCAGACATGCCTCCTAGCCGACTGCAGATGTAATCAGCAGCAGATGAGGTTCACGTACCATTGGCTCATGTCCACAGCAACAGATCTAGGCACCTTCACCTGGCCAAGTTGACAACTGAATCTAACTACCACATACATTAATCGAGATACATGAGATTTTGTAGGCTCTAAGCTGAAGGATTTTTTTTTTCTTTTTTCCCTTGTAGAACGCTTAAAACTTGTGGAACTCAAAATGAGTTAGCTTTTTTACTGAGAGGTAAATTATACACAACAAAGATGACAAGATTGACAGACAAGTTATCTATTAGAAATCATTCCAGCTTTGTTCAACAATGGCCAGAACTCTTTTTTTCCCCTATTCTCCTTTGTTTTCCCGATAAAGCGATGCTGCCTGGCTATTGGCTGGTCCATTTGGATGAGGTTCTTACAAGAGACTGAACTGATGGTGAGATAGAAGATACATCATATGTGGATACCATCTGTTTTGAAGGATATCTAAACATATGCCACCATCAGCATACGCATTTGGATGAAACATTTTGGAAACATTAACAGTGGGCAGTTTATTTGGATACTGTTCAGAAAATTCTAGTACTAGCTTAAAAGTACCATCTTCAAAGGGTGTCCCTTCTAGCCCAAGTAGAAGCGCTCCCCTGCATGATGTTTTCAGTTGGTGCACCACTGACACCCATAGGTGGGCCCTCTTACAATCACTCGAAATCCTGCAGGAGATCAGTGGACAATCTGGTGGACAAGCTCCCCAGCTGTCCTGTGGTCAGTCTGAGAGAAAAGAGACCTGCACAGCCCCACCCCCCACCCCCAGGCGGTGGCCGAATTCCTGTGGGTCCCCACTGCCACCACCGAGGTTGACCGACAACCCTGCGAGAAGAAAGGCTGACACTTACATATAAATATTGGCTAAGTTGACTTGTTGACTCTCCTGAAGGAAAGAGGACTGGGCAAGGATAAGATCACAATGTTTAAATGCATGAAGATCTTTGCAAGTAATTCAAGTAGATTTATTCTAGGGCAGAGTGACCTTGCTTGTCCAGGGCCCCTACCTCTGGGACTGGGAACAGGTGTTTCCTTGGCTAAGACCCCATAATCCAAAAGGCCACCAGTTCTGTAAAATATTTTTGCATAATGCCTACTGAGGGTCTTCTCACTAGAGATAAAATCAGGGTCAATGACTTGATGTCCGGCAAGGGGGTAGATAAAAGGAAAAGCGTGCTGATGACAGGACTCAGGAGAAACCAAAAGAGAGGTGGCTGAGTGTGTGTGTGTGCCTGCTCATTTTCACCCTCAGAGGAAAGAGTAACTGTTTAGGAATGTTTGAATGCTTTCTCATCTAGAGACAGGAAAAGATGATTAATCAAAGTCTTTGTTTGGCATAGAGACCTAGACGGGGCCAGCCTCTCCCATGGACAAGGGTGTGGTCTCCATCGGGACACCGACTGAACTTCTCAGCACCTAACAGCCTGGCCTCTTTTTCTCTGTTTCGTTTCCATCTTCCCAAAACAAAATCGCTGCTGCCCCCTGGGCTCCCGGAGGAGCTGGAGTAGGGAGATTCGATGGAAAGGAACTTGGAGTGACTCAATGTCCTTCAGTTTGGGTCTGGGGTAGGAGAAAGAAGGGAAGAGCACATGGAACAAGTAGAAAGGATGGCAGGGTGGGAAAGTGGAAGGCAGAAAGATGTGTGTGTGTGTACCTGTGAGCGTGTGTGAATGTGCACGTGTGCTTGTGTACAAATGTGTGCTGGAGGAAAGGCTGGGGGGAAAGGCTGGAATTAGAGATGCCATGAAATTTCTGCTCCTACTGGGAGTTGGTGGCTTGAGTGAATGATGAATCTGCCCGAGCTACTCTCAGCAGAGGCTCTTGGACGGGGCAAATCAGTGCTCAGTACTTGTGGGTAGAAACAGTTGAGCAGGGAAGGGGAGGCGGGTCTTTCTTTCTGGGTCTGGAAGCCCAACAGGCCTCCTCCTCTCTCTCTTGCAGTGTTTCTCTGAAAGGTGGTGGAAGATATCAAGCCCAGCTTCCCTCCTGCGTGGGGAAAAAGCAGCACTCTGCAGTAAGGTCTGATATTCATCTTGCCTCCTCTCAGGTAAGCCTTCCTGTCATCCCAGGGCTCATGCACTCTTTCTCCGTCTGTCATCTCTCATTCTCTCTCTTTCTTTCTAGTTCTCTCTCTTTCATATGCACACTCTTCACTTCCCCTGTATTAAATTACCGCTGAAATGCTTCAAATGCTCAGTAACAGGATCATATGACAGAAGGCATGGGGGACTGCTTTTTAATCTTGCCCAAAAGAAAGAAATGAAAATGACTTGCAGGATTTCGACACAACGATCAGACAAAAAACATTTTTTTTATCCCCCACCCCTCGAATAAATGGGAACTTGTCAAATGCCATTATCAAATCAGATAGATCAGCATTAGTCTCAGTTTTTCCGTGGGCCTAAAAGCAACAAAGAGTTATAACCGCATTCCAAGTTATGTTTGGGTTTTTGATGACTCCATGACTAAAGATTTGTCTTCCTTGATGGTGAGCTGATTTATCTCCTGGAGGCTGAGGCCGTGAGCCCCCATTGGGCAGTAAAACACCCCAGTGAGCTCAGACCCAGGCCACCTCGATTGTTTGAAACATTGGGTTTGGATTTTCCGATCAGTCCAGCTCCAAGGATATACCCTCAAGATTCAGAGAGGCGAAGGCCTGGGACACGGACTCATTTTCTATTCCTGGATCCCACTTGCTTGGGGTAAAAAAAAAAAAGTCTATTCTAATAAAGACCTCTGTCTGTGCTGAGTGATGTTCAGAAATTATTTCCTGCAGCTGTCCCTCCATTAAATAAATACATTTGCTGCTGCCTTTGATTTTTCATCAGAGGACTTTGACAGATCTCAGGTTGAAAGTCTTATTTGGGTGGAGTTGGCTTTGGGTGATCTGGACATGAAAATAATGTTAAGTAAAAAAGTCTAGTTTCTTCACCCTGGGGTGAAAAAAGGGGTCATAAAAAGCCCACCCCCCACCCACCATTTCATTGGCTCCTTTTTAATGAAGACAGATCAACCTCTGGTTTATCCAGCTACTCTAAGGTATACTTGACTTCCCAATTTATTAACAATTGTGATTCATTACCATGACAATTGGGGAAAAAAAACTGATTACTTTTGAATTTCTGATGAGGTAATCCTGCCTTTTCTCAGGCCCTGGTAATGAATCACCATTTTCCCTCCCTCCTCTGACCTAATTTTCCAAATCATGTACCTGCATAAAATATTGTGCGGAGGCGTGCATCTATTTATCTTACAGGAGGCTCTCCTTCTGTATCCAAGGGACAAGACAACCTCAGCAACTGAGAAGGAAGATTCATGAATGTTCTGGGTATGGAATTCGCCAAAGCCCAATCTTCCCCTAATCAATCTGCCTTGTCACAACTCCAGGAACATTTTGCCGGCCGAGGCTCCATGGTGTGCGTGTGAAATAGGGAAGTGGATTGAAAGGATGATTCCACCTCCTTCTTTCTGTGCAACTGTGGACCCTGGTCTTGAAAGGCTAGGACTTTCTTCGGTGATAATTCTTTAAGAAGCTTCTCAACCAAGAGGACTTGGCAGTTTTATCATTTTTAGCATAAATAAATCTTGCCATTGACTTCTCATCCGTCTCAGAATCAATCTGGCCAGCTGATATTTGCAAACTGGTGGTTACTTAATTACTTAGGATCCCAGACATTGGCATCTGTCCCTGTGGTGCCAGGAGCATGTAGCTGAAAAAAAAAAAGCCACCTTTTGTGTCCCACTTTCCCACTTTCTCTTAATCATTTATTAACTCTCCTTTTATCTTACTTCTAGCTGTGCAAAGATTCCTAACCCTCTCTCTGTCTCTATTTTAAACTCCTCATTAAAAATACTTAAACATTTTTCCTGCTGACAGAGGACCTACCTCTCAGTTAAAGCAGTGCAAAAAAGGCAAGAGGCGCTGGGGACAACTACAGATAAATATGACACACAGTTGATGCCTCAGGAAATTCTCTTTCACCTGGGAGACTGGTGTCAATGTGCTCCAGACCAGCACACATTCTTATCACATTTTATTTTTGCTCAGGTTCTTAGACTAGTCAGTATTCTTGGTTGCCCCCAAAGCTGATCTCGGGACCAAGTCTTGGGGTAGGCAGTTTATTTAGGAGGCAATTCCAGATGCTCAGATGAGGAGGTGGGAGACATGAATAGGGAAGGGATAGAACTCAATAAAGCACACGTTAACGAGTAGGGTCTCAATTCCATGAAGGGAAACTGAGGGGTACAAGCCTCAGAATTGCCCTGGGGACATGGGGAGTGGGGCATCCATCTGTGATACCCTCTCGCTCATGGTTGGAAGATTGCCTGTGCACTTTTCACCTGTGCTGGTCCAGAGCCTTGTGAACTCCAAGGAGCTTGAGTCAGGGGTGGAAAGGAAGAGTGATAGGGACCTCCACCACAGCTACTAGGTCAGCTGGGGGATACGCGGCAGGGCATCGACAGTGTCTCCACACTGGTTCACATAAAAGGAAACGAGTATGGGCCAATGTAGTTTTAGCCTGACCCCTTCCCTGCTCTTCTAATAACAATCCCTATTCTCCTTTTGCGACTATCCCCTCCCTGGCTTGGCAGAGGACTTCCTATTGCATGACCCTACCTAATAACTCAGGTTAGCCACTCAGAATCTTCTTTTGGGGAGAATTTGCAAGGCTATGTGAAGGGAGCCCACCCTCTGGGGTTTAGAAACTTAAAAGTCATTTAAGCCTGGTTTGGTGGTGGTCATCCTTCTCTCCATGTTTGAGAATAAAACTAGTACCCTGGGGATCAGAGTGCATTAGGGGAGGGGACTGGAGAGAGAGAGAGATTGGGAAGACACCAGACTTGCAAGCATCATTTGGAGTACTGGGCTCAAATCTGAAGTGTCAATTCCCCAGGAAGTTTTCTCTGACTCTTCTCCCCTATCTTATGCTGGTAGATGTTGCCCTCTTCAGTTATCTCGTAATGTCTTGTTAATATGTCTACCTTCCTACTTGCCACAGTATGCTGTAATTATCTCAGTGCCTGGAATGGTCTGGCTAATGCTTAGTTGAATGGAGGAGCTGTGTTGTCTGTTTTGTTGTCAGTTTTCTGGTCATCCTTTAACTGGGTTGTAGGAAGAGAATACTTTCTGTAGGCTGCTAATCCTGCAGGGTTCCTCATTACTTGTTATCATCATACCTCATGGCTATAATTTTTATATTTCTCATGGGGCCAGAGAACCATGGTTGGGTTGAGTCATCAGATGGAAGCTCTTCTGAAAGGATCTTTGTAGAAATACTTCTTCCGATAGGCTTTTCTAAAGATGTATGTGCTGGTTTTCTGAAAATTTTATGTACCCCAGAAAAGTCTTCTTTTAATCCTGATTCAATCATGTGGGGACAGCTGTTTCTTTTAACCCTGATTCAATATTGTAGGATGGAAGCTTTTTATTAGATTATCTCTGTGGAGATGTGGCATACCCAATCGTGGGTCTGATCTTTTGATTAGATGGAGCTGTGACTCCACCAGTTCCAGGTGGGTCTTGATTAATTTACTGGAATCCTGTAAAAGAGGAAATCTTTTGGAGAGAGTCAGAGCCTTCAGAGAGAGAGAACAGATAGAAACTTCAGAGCAGAGCTGACGCAGATGCCAACACTTGGAGAATAGAGACACAGATGTTTGGAGAAGCTTTTTAGATGCTGCCATGAGATGTCAAGCAAGCCAGAACCTGGAGAGAGCAAAAAGGAAGCCAAGAGATGAAAACCAGACCCAGTGAAGCAATGTGAGGAATCTCCACAAGAACAGAGGCTGAAAGCAACAGAGCCCAGGAGCAAGGAACCAGCATATGCCAGCCATTTGACTTCCCAGCTAATACAGGTATTCCTGACCCATCAGCCTTTCTTGAGTGAAGGTAACCTCTTGTTGGTGCCTAAATTTGGGCACTCTCACTTCCTTAGACCTGTAACTTGTAACTTATTAAATTTCTCTTTTGTTCTAGTTTGTTAGCTGCCAGAATGCAATATACCAGAAACAGAATGGCTTTTAAAGAGGGGAATTTAATGAGTTGCTAATTTACAGTTCTAAGGCTGAGATAATGTCCGAATTACAACAAGTCTATAGAAATGTCCAATCAAAGGTATCCAGGGAAAGATACCTTGGTTCAAGAAGGCCGATGAAGTTCAGGGTCTCTCTCGCATCCGAGAAGGCACATGGCGAACACAGTCAGTTTCTCTCTCATCTGGGAGGGCACATGATGAGCAGGGCATCATCTGCTAGCTTCCTCTCCTCGTTTCCTGTTTCATGAAGCTCCCCATGAGGCGTTTTCCTTCTTCATCTCCAAAGGTCGCTGGCTTGTGGACGCTCTGTTTCTCGTGGCTATGTGGTTCTTCTCTGGCTCTCTCTGAATCTCTTATTCTCCAAAATGTTTCCTCTTTTATAGGACTCCAGAAACTTATCAAGACCACCCAAATGGGTGGAGACATGTTGTCACCTAACCCGGTTTAACAACCACTCTTGATTAAATCACATCTCCAAGGAGATGATCTGATTACAGTTTCAAACACATGAGTAGGGATTATTCTCCTTTTGTGAAATTAGATTTAGATAAAAACATGGCTTTTCTAGGGGACATACATCCTTTCAAACCAGCACACCTTTACAAAAGCCACTCCAGTTCTGGTATGCTGCATTCTGGCCAGCATTTAAGAAACTAATACAAAGTGGATGGAAGGAAGAGAGGTTGGGGAGAACCTCTGTCCCCCTCTGGCTGCAGATAATGTTTGAGCTGCTGAGACAGCCCAGAGACACATGGTGCAGGCTTTCTAGCTCCCATAATCCATTGCCTTTGGTCAAGTGGCCATTCTGATTAAGAAGGGTTTTTACTCATTCATGGAAGGTAGAGCATTCAGAGAGGCTAGAATTGAATTGAAGGAGCCTCAAGAAAAAAAAAATCTGTTTTTTGCATTTGTTTTTGTTTTAAGTATCTACCTGGTACCTAAACAGGTTTAGTTATTGTGGGGACTTTAAGAGATACAGGAACACAGTTCTATAGAAAATAAAAAGCGTTGGACTAATATCAAGGACCTGGATGCTAGATGCAGCTTTGTTTCCAAAGATGTCACTTTAAAGAAGTCATTTAATAACTCTGTCTTTCCATTTACTCATCCAAACCATGTGCAAGATCGTCCATTCCTTTCTGGCCTGGTGTGGCAGTCTAGTAAGAGAAACCAGTGAAAGCACATGGAGGAATTTGGCTGGTTAGTAAAAGCGATTACCGAGGAGATCTCAGCTTCACAGGGTACTTGCAAAGCATGAAGGTTGTGTGTGAAAATGAATGAGACATAGTCTGTCCTTCTTGAAGGGGGCTCGACTCCTTAAATCCCGTGAGTGGTGGATAGATCCATGTGTTCATGTATTCATTCAACAAATGCTGGCTGAGCACTTACTATCCCTGGGGAAATAGCAGTGAACACAGCAGACAAAACCCTCATCCTCATGGAGCACATATGCTTGAACATCACAGATACCACAAGAGGGATATGGGAGCGATGTGCCTGGGCTGAAGACCTGGGACCTAAGCCTCCTGTTCCACATCAGAATACAGGGGTCGTGTGATGGAGGTGCTGCTTTAAAATCCCAGCCAAGACGAGAAGACAGAACTGTTGCCCTTTCCTTCTCCTTAATAAGACACAGCTCCTGTTTTCAACAATCTAAATCACAATGAGAAACCAAGATGCAATAAATGGATGTCCCCTTAGTTTCTCACATTGTAAAAACCATGCCAGCAACTTCTTTGAGGCCTAAATACAATGAGAGATATGTTTCTCCTAAAGTAGATTTATTTCCTCTTGTGACTAGTCTTATTTATTACTTTTATTTGGCAGTTTGGAAGCTGAGGGCTGAAGAATTAGCTCAAAAAATCATCATTGGAGATGCTTTCATGAACATACATATGTATGCTTTACTTATCCACTGGCCTTAACTTTCTGTTCAATTTATATTTTCCTTAACCATTATTCAATTCCTTTCTGTTTTATTGTATTGTGTGCATTTCTTATGCTGCCTCAGATCCTGCATGGCGTGAATTGGGGATACAGATTTTAAACAAGCCAGGATCCCTCAGCCTTGAGGTGGCCGTCAGCTAGGACTGGCATGCCCTCTCATGACCTTTCCCTCAATACCTCCTTGGAGCTGGGACACTGGAATGCATCTCTCTTGGTGGGTGTGGGTGAGTAGGAGCAGCTCCAGCCTTGGTGGCAGCAGTGGTGGGGGGACCCGTGCTATGTGATGGCAGTGTGTACTAGGAAGTATGTACAGCCCCCCGCTGACTTCGATTAGTATTTAATACACTTCACACATATCATTTATATTGCCTTGTTCCATTTCCCCCCCATCTGTCACTCCATTAGAATATAAGCTCCAAGGGGCCAGGGATGTGGTCTTTCATGTTCACCAGGGTATGTCCAGGGCCTTGTGCTCTGCTTCCCTCTATTCATGCTCAATAAACATGTGTCAAATGAATGAACAGGTAGATGCTGATGTGATTGGCAGTTCTAATTCAATTAAATCGTTCAAATGGTAGGTCTCCGGGAGTTTGTGGAAAGAAACGATCAGCTGAAGAGATGGAGAGTGCTTCCTAGATGAAATGACTCCTGAGCTGGGATCCGAAGAGCAGGTGGGGTGTACCAACTAGCAACGAGTGGTCAGCTGTGTGCCAGGAGGGCTGTGTGAGGGGTTGTGGAGGGCACCTGCCTGCTCACCCCTCCTACAGCAAAACTAACACCCCTGCTATCTGATTTCTGGCATTTGAAAATGAGTTTTCACTCCCCTCCCTCTCTCCCTCCCTCCCTCCCTTCTTTTAACAAAAATGTCATCAGCATCCCAAACTCTGGACCTTCATCCTCCTATCTTAATTTGCTATTGTTATATAACAAATTACCACAAATTTGTTGATTTAAAACAACATACATGTATTATTATCTCATGGCTTCTGTCACTGGACATCTGGACCTAGCATAACGGGGTTCTCTGGTCAGTGTCTCATCAGGCTTAAATCAAGTTGTCAGTGGGGCTGTGACCCAGAAAATTAGCTCAGTTCAGAACTGACACCTTACTTTCTTTCCGGCTGTGAACCGGGGTTGTTCTCAGCTTTTAGAGACCTTCTGATGTGCCTTTGCTCCAAGGCTTTCTCCACAATGTGGGAGTTTGCTCCTTAAAGGCCATTAGGAGAATCTCACTTGCTTGGACCCACTTGGGATGGCTCCATGGACCCAGCTGGTTAGGTCAGGCCCACACAGGTAATCGCATTTGATGAACTAGAAGCCAACTCATTAGGAAACTTAATGATATGTGCAAAATTTCCTTTGTCATAAAATGTAATATAGCTACAGACTTTGATTTCCCATCATCTCCACAAGTCCCACTTGCACTCAATGGGAGGGGATGGCATCGAGTATGCACCATCAGTTGCTAGGACTCTTGGGGCCATCTTAGAATTCTGTCTACCACATTTCCCTTCCCCCAGCTTGTTTCCTTATGAATGCAAGGTCTTAGTTTATTGCAAATTGGTGTTGCCTGCCTCCCAGGAGAAGATATTCATGGGAATAGGGAGAGGAGTTGGCCTAGGGCAGAGATTCTCAAGCAGACTGCTTTTGGCCCCAGGGGACTTTTGGTGATGTCTGGAGGCATTTGTGGTTCTCACAATTAGAAGGGAGGTGCTACTGGCATCTAGTAAGTAGAGACCAGGGCTGCTGCTATTCCTCCATAATAAAGAAGACTACAGTCTGCAATGTTAATAATGCTCAGATTGAGAAACACTGGCCTAGAAAGTAAGAGAATGGAGCTGGGATGCTGGGGTGGGGGCAGAGGAGCTGGTGAACCCACAGGAAAGGGAAATCATGCGTTTTAGAGATGGTGAAAGTGAATGAATATGAACATCTCCATGCCTGGGCTGCGATGCAGGATCTTTATTCCATCAGACATAGAACAGGGATGGGAAAGACCAGGGTAAATGCGGGGAAGTCAGAAATTCTGAACCTGGAGTCTCAGCCTATCTGAGATTTGAGGCTGGAGGGCTGGCTGCAGGGGGAAAACAGATAATTAACTCTCCTAGTGGAGTTACCATCCGGTAAGAAACAAATAAAAACAACTGGTCAAGTAAAATGAAACATACCCTACTCCAACTACCTTGCTGTTTGTTTGAAACTCTTCTTTCTATATGTTCCTTTCTAGGCCCTTGGGTCACCAACCCAAATGCTTGTAGCATCATGCTGTAGTGGAAAGGGGTGAGGGGACCTGGCTGGTGGCCAACTGGAGGGTGGGTGCCCGGCCTGGAGCTAGCACCCCCTCTCTGCTCCTTCAGGCTACAGGGATGATGATGACTCAGCATCAGCACACCTCATATTTTTCACATGGAGCCCCCAGCAAGATTTTCGCTTCAAATGCCTTACTTAGTGGCAATGGCTTCAATAATAGTAATAATGACTTTTATCATTCTTCAGTCATCCCAAGCACACTGGCTGCACCCGGCCCCCAGGCCACTCTTTTGCAGCCTGTTTCTAGGTAGCTGCCATTGGGTGCTGGTAAAAGAGAGCCAGTTGGGGAGTTTGGGTTTCCCACATAAAAAAGTAGGTAGCCCCAGGCTGGTCTGGTGGTCTCATAAATTGATTCACCAGGCACTCAAGCTCCTTTCTTTTGAAAAAAAAAAAAATGGAATTGCAGTCATCAATCCAGTACTAATATTTGCTTCACTGATATCAACATTTCAGGGAGTTCTGTTTCTATGATTTTCTGTGTGCCTGGTAAGTTTCTGTTTTGAGGCTTGCTTTGGATTGGAAGCTGCCGGAATGTAATATACCAGAAATGGAACAGCTTTTTAAAAAGGAAATGTAATAAGTAACAATTTTAGAGTTCTGAGCCTATAAAAATGTCCAAACTAAGACATCCAAGGAAAGATACCTTAATTTAAGGAAGGCCGATGGGTCAAGAACACCTCTGTCCACTCAGAAGTCACATGGCTGGCATCTGCTGGTCCCTTGCTCCTGGGCTCTGTTGCTTTTGGCCTCTGTTTCTGTGTGAGTTCCTCATTTTGCTTCTCCAGGCTGGCGTTTTATCTCTAGGCTTCCTTTGGCTCTCTCTATGTCCTGGCTTGCTTAACATCTCATGGCAATATCTGCTGGGCTCCAATATCTCCAAACATCTGTGTCTCTGTTCTCTTCTCCAAGTGTTGGCATCTGTGTCAGCTCTGCTCTGAAGTTTCTGTCAGCTCTGTCATTTCTGAGGTTTCTGCAAAATTTTTCCCCTTTTAAAGACTCTAGTAAACTAATCAAGACTCACCTGGAATGGGTGGAGTCACATGTCCATTAAATCAAAAGGCTACACCCACAATTGGGCATGTCACATCTCCATGGATATAATCTAATCAAAAGCTCCCAACCTACACTACTGAATCAGGATTAAAAGAAATGGCTGCTCCCACAAAATGGATCAGAATTAAAACATGGCTTTTCTAGGGTACATAATACTTTCAAACCAGCGCAAGGCTGAATCATCACGCAAGTTCAGGAGAACATTTTGAAGAGCAAGGAGACTCCATGTGTATGGTACCAGCTGTGCACACAGCACAACTGAAGTGAGGGAACTCAGACATGTAACATGGGGTTCACACACACATTCCCGAAGGGACAGTGCCCCTGTGATGACTTCCTGGTTGACAGAATGGATTCTCGGATGAATGGAATTTAAGATGCATCCTGATCTCAGGTTACCATTATAGGGGAAAATACGTGTGTTTTAGAATCAACAAAATGTGTTTTCTTATTCTGGGTTTTTCTTACATGACTTTTATCATCTTGAGGAATGATATTTCTCTTCTATTTCTATTTTCTGAGTGTCTTTTTTTTTTAAATCAAATGCCTTTTCTGCATCAATTGAGATGATCAGGTGGTATTTTTCTTTCATTTTATTATTGTGGTGTATGACACTGCTTGATTTGCATATGTTGAATTACTCTTGCATTCCTGAGATAAATCTCCCTAGGTCATGGTGAATGATCCTTTTAATGTGCTGCTGTATTCAGTTTGCTAGTATTTTGCTGAGGATTTTTGCATCTATATTCATCAGGAAAATCGATCTGTAATTTTTCTGTGATGTCTTTATCTGGCTTTGGTATAAGGCAATGCTGGTCTTATAGAATGAGTTAGGAATTCTTTCCCCACAATTGAGGCATCGGCAAGGCAATGCTTTCTTCCTGGAGACTGGTGGCGTTCTGGAGCTGGCTGCTGGTGATCCTTAGTCCTGGGCTTATTTGTCACATGGCAATGCACATGGCGACATCACCTGGCTTCTCTCTCAAAACACTCAAATCCCTAGAGGCTGCATATTAGATAAAATGAAAATGTTCTGTGACCGTCTACATCTATCACTGAGCCAAAACTATTGGGACCCACATCTCATCTTTATGCTCACCTGCATGTGTGATACCCATTCATTCAGTCATTTTCATTCAGCAGTTTGAAAGTCTTGTATGATCTGGACATTGCTTTAGGAAGTGAAGAAGACAGAAATACGTTTTGCTTTGCTTATAGCATTTTCAGCCTTGCAGGAGAGAGAGAGAACCATTAAACAAATCATCATGAGAGAAATTGCAGGAGGTAAATGCTCAGAGGGAAGGCAGAGAGCTCTATCAGAGCTTACAACAAAAGAATTGATTTTGCCAGAGGGTGGGGTAGGCAGGGTTGGAGAGTGAGGTTTGAGTTGAGATCTGAAGGTTAAGTGGCACTTAACCAGGGGAAGGTAAAGAGTAAGATCAGGAAAGAGAAGCCACAGTGTGTGCAAAGGCCCAGGGGCAGGAGCAGAGCTAAAGGGAGAGCATTATGCATGTTGACATTGCAGTGGAGGGTAGGGGTCACACATGTGGGTCCTGTGGACTCAGTTAACAATTCTGGTCTTTATTTTTAAGACTATCGATAGTCTTGATCAGATCTGTGCTTGACAAGTTCTGTGGTTGTGCTGGGAACATATTAGATGGAAAAGTGTGGAGTAGGGAGGCCTATCAGGAAAGTTCTGCAGAGAGCCAGGAGGGAGGCAGTAATAGCTTCATTAGGCTAGAGGTGAAGTTTATGGAGACAATGGGTTAGACCAGAAGGACACGCAAGTGGGGAGAAATGAGAGGAGTTGGTGATTACTGGCTGGGGGAGCAGGAGAACCATGTGAGAGACAGGAGAAGGCCCTGAGGCCCCAAGGTTTCAGCCCAGCATCTACATCGTTCAGTGGGTGGCTGGCTGGACTTGAGGAAAAGCAGTGGTGGCGGTAAGATCAGGCTCTAAGGGGGGTGGTTTCCCTTACTGGCTCTCTCTCTCTCTCTTCATTTGCATGGCCTGGTCTTTCCTTACTGCTCTGAAATGCAATTCAGTGGGATCTGATTTGATGCATCTGATTTGGAGGGCTTGGCTTTCATTGAGGTAGCAGCCCTCCCGCCTTTAACAACCCCCTGCAAAGTTCAAGTGGAACCAGATGTCTAACAAGCTCTTGGCACCAAAAGGCTCATTTAAAACTGGATCAAGGGTCAGAGCAATTTGGGCGAGGGATGAGGGTTTGAAGTACTGGCCACACGAGATGATGTTTAGAAAGCTTCTTGTCAAATGGGGCGTTGAGCTGCTCAAGACAAAGGCCTCCCTTGCAGCCTTATCTGTGTTGTGACTGCAGCAGCGGGGAGCGGGGTGGGTATGCATATGTGTGGGTGTGTGTGTGTGGCAGGGACCCAGTGGGCATGGGCTGCATTCGTGGAAACCTAATGCCCCTGGTGGTGGACAGGCATAGCCTCCTCATGAGCCAGGCTGGAGGTGTTAGGATATGGCTCCATCATTAAGAACGGGAAGGGGGTACACGGGTGGTTCAGAGGTATAATGCTCGGCTGCGGTGCAGGAGACCCAGGTTCGATTCCTGGCCCATGCACCCTCCCCCACCCCCCAAAAAAAGCGTAAAAAAAAGAAGGTCAGGGGATTTCCTCATCGGAGTACGGGGAGAAAGGAATGTGTAAGTGCCCTCAGGGAAGTTCTAGAAGGGTCCTCTGCACTGGGAGGATGGGGCTAGACCAGGGTCTAGAAAGAACCAGTAGCTCTAGAGGGAAATGAGGTCTTCATGACAAATACTCATGCCTCCAGCCCCACGTCTACTTACAGGTGTGACAGGTGGGACGGGTGACACCATTAATCAGTTTCATCTGATGAAAATAATCACAGGTGTGGTGGTTTTCAGCCTGGCCCCCAAATTATTTGACAGTCCTTTTCCTGAGAGGTGGGACCTATATCTCCTCCTAAATCCGGTCTGGTTTGTGAGACTTTCAAGGGAGGGTTCTCTTGAGCTGTTTGCGCTGGGGGAAGCCTGATGCCTGGTAGGAAATTTGGCTCATCTGAGTCCTGCTGTGCCGGAGAGGCCACGCACAGGTGGAGATTTTCATAAACTCTTGATTCAAAACCCGGAGCGCCGTGAAATGTTGCTATTTTATGGAGATAATCTGTTATGCAGCAATAGTAACCGAGATGTTGATGTGTTTTTATTTTGTACTCACCACGTGCCAGACATTGTGCTAAGCACTTTATGTACAGTATTTCATTTGATCCTATTCACAACACTGTGAGGTAGGAATGATGCTCCTGGTTTTATGATACACGAGGAAGAAGCAGCTCAGAGTTCAAGTGGCTTAACTGAGGTCACCCAGCAGTAGGTAGCCGGATTCAAACCCAGGCTACCTGGACTCCCAAATATTTCATCGTTTTTAGGAACCTATACTGACACTGCTACAGAAATGCTTCTTACCTGCCAGGAATTACTTAGAAAGTTCTAGATGTCATCTCTGCGTTATTTCTTTTTCATTTAACATGTTGCTATCTTTTAAAATATGCATACCAAGAGTACCGGTTAGTCCTTTTAGTGTTAGGCTGGAGGCATGATTTTAGGTTTAAAGACACCTGAGTCCCAGTTTCAATGAACTAACCTTGTGTCCTCCCCAGAGTGAGTCTGTTAGGCTGTGTTCCTGGAGCCTGGGATGCTCCTGGATTACTCTGTGCTTCATGTCTACCACAAGGGCATTGACAGCTGGTGCCACTGATGTATGCTAACTGGGGGCAACAAACCCTCTTTGCTGCTTTAAGCCTGGAACAGCACCTGGAACATAGTGGATGTGCAATAAATAACTGTGAATGAATGAATGAATGAATGAGTGGAAGGGATTTTTGCATTTTAGAAGTATTTCCTAGAGACTGTCTGAAATTAATGGTGTTATATGACTATTGAGGTTTCCTAAGTCAAAGTGCCATCATTCGGCAGGCAACAGTGGCTCAGTGGCAGAATTCTCGCCTGCCACACTGGAGACGTGGGTTCGATTCCCAGAGCCTGCCCATGCAAAAAAAAAGCCATTATTTTTGTGTCATCTAGAGGAGAGGAACTCTCTGCGACCATTTAAATCATGCCATAGAGATAGTTGCCTTCTTCTCACCACCTCTCTTTGCAGCCTGACTGTCACACTGCTGTTTCTGGAAGAGAGGAGGCAGTGGGCTGCATCTCTCCCAAGACCCTCTCTCCTACCTCTGCCGGTCACACCCTCCCCAGAATTTACCTCTCCAGCTGCACAGAGGAGCGCCTTGCACAGCCTCTATCACACTCCCCTCTTAGGAAGAGGGAGGGCTGCAGCTCAGACCCCTTCTGGCTTAGAGGGGGACAGGGACAGGTAGACAGGTTGTATTTGAGTCAAGGGTACACTGTATGCCAGGGTAGGACAGCTCTGTACGTTGCTGAGCCTGTCAAGGGAGGGGAGGACAGTTTGAGGGCAGCTCATGTTGAAAGCCCACTTCTGAGCCCACTGACATCCTTCTAAGACCTGACAACACATGGCCATCCTTTTTTAAGGACAGGTTGGGCAATGGCATGGACACCAACAGTGATAACAACAGTTTTTCACACGTTGCATTTGTGCATATTATCCGCCAAACATGCTGTCCCCTTTATAACTAATTCTCATGTCTTTTCTGCAAAGGAGCTCTTATTATCCCCATCTTATAACAAAGGAAACTGGGGCTCAGAGAGGTTGACATTTGGCTAAGATCCACAGCTAATAAGTGATGGAGCTAATATTCAAAACTATACCATTCATTTATTCATTCAGTCAATATTTCTTCAGTTCCTGGTGTATATGTTCTAGGCACAGGGGATAGCACAGTTCACATGGCAGATAAAGTCTCCCAGTCCTTGTATTCTAGTTCGGCAAACCACAAACCCAACAACACGTCAGCACACTGACAGAACACTTTCTGATTGGGATGGTTCCTGTGAAGGACATGAACATGTGAGTGATGAAGGTAAGGGTCAGGGGAGAGGTGGGCAAGACATGAGTCCACTGTTGAAGTCTGGAGCCTGCCTCCTTGCACGCAGCGCTGGGCCCTCTCTGTGTCGTGCATGTGGATGGAAATTTGTTCAGGAAACCTTGAAGTGAGAGGGTCTGTAAGACCTGCTAAAACAGGGATTCTGGTCCCAACCCTGCCACAGCTTTGCTGGGCAACCTCTCTGGACCTCATCTCTCTAGCCTTGCCTTGTCACAGTCCCCTAAGAGTCTGAGACCTGCTTCCCCTCTCCCATTCTCTTTTTGGATTGACCTCAGATCCTCTCTTAGCACCATGCTGCAGAGAGAAGGCCATCAAGAGTAAATCATGCTTGCTTTTCCCTCAGCCGCCCCGAGCCTCAGTCCTCCCATCCCGCTGCCCTGGCGGTGCAGGGGACGCCCTCTCTGCTGCCATCGATAGCAGCTTGATATTAAGCCGCCCCTTTGTCGTGGCAGATTTAATGCACTCCCCATTCTTGGCACTCGGTGCCCTGGGAGTCCCCAGCTGCCTCTTCCTCTATCAGAAGGCACCACGCTTGCCTCTCTTTGTTGCTCCAATTCCTTCTCAAAAGCCTTGAGTTATCCCTTTCAAGCACATGTGCCCCTTCAAATTTATTTCCCCACTGGCACCTTTTGCTTTGTCGGGAGCAACCTGTTGGCTCTTCCAAGACGGCGATACATTGTCCCCATTGCTCCTCCACCGCCCCCACCCCTGAAGTTCCCCCCCAACCGCCCCCGCCGCCTTCTCAGAGGTGTGCATTGTAAGAATTCCCCAGGTGGGATTTCCATTTTCTACTGCTGAGGCGGGTCCCTGGCTGGTGTGTGCCCAAACAATCCGTCCTTTCTGGTGTTCTCTTTCTTTCCCCTGATTTCTCCTTTGTTGTGAACTCCATGCACACAGCAGGGCTTCTCACACTGTAATTTGCACACTTCGGTATTTAAGTGAATTCACTCCCCACCCCCAAGCTCTGGGCAAGAGTTTTGCAATATGTGTGTGTGTGTCTGTGAGAGAGAGAGAAAGAGAGGGAGAGAGAAGAGAGAGAGAGAGAGAGAGAGAGAGAGGGAGGGAGAGAAAGAACAAGTGACAGAGGGAAAAGGAGAGGGAAAAGGAAAGGGACATAGAGAGAAGAAGAAAGAAGAGGAGGAGGAGAGAATTTACGCATCAGTTTGTGAATACTTGTGAGCAACATGTCAGAGCTTTATCGATAAAAAGGTCCTTTCTGGGTGGCTGCCGTGGCTCAGCAGGCGGAGCTCCGACCTGCCCTGCTGGAGGTCTGGAGTTCGATCCCTGGTGCCTCCTGCCCATATGCAAATTAAAAAAAAAAAAAGGTCCTTTCTCTGTCACCTTCCTACTTTAACCCACCATACATAGAATTAATTAATCATATGCTCTATTGTGCTTTTTAAATATACACCTCTGTATTTGCACAGCTAATGTGTAGCGGAGCTGTCATTGAGACCTACGTTTTACATCTGTTCAATAAATATTTATTGAACACATGCTAGGGCCCAGGAATTTTACTCAGCTCTTGTGGGTGCTGTTTGCTGGTGTCAGCCAAAGCGTTCCTATTTCGGTATGTGAACAGGCAGAGAGATGGGGGCGAGACCTCAGAGCTGTGTAGGAGGGGCTTCCTCTTCCTTTTGTCACTCCTACTGTCCTTGCATCTTCGCAGCCCCTGCAAACATCTGTGATCACGTTGATAACTCGCTGAGAACAAGGATTTCATCTCCCAGCGTCCAGCTCTGTGCCTGCTATGTAACAAGTGCTTAATAACCATTCAATGACTTGCACTGAAATTTATGATAAAGAGACCAGCATTTCTTCATCTCTGGGCTAATTCTTTGAGTTCCATGGCAAGAAAAATATTCTAGGTGGCATCTTTGGCCTTTTCAGTACTTGAAAACTTAATTCAGGTACTTAGAGGTAAATGTGGCAGATTTGAATACACACTCATTTAATCTTTTCCCTTCCCAAACCCTAAAAATGGGCAGTAAAGGAATTAAAAGGTAAACTATCATAAGGGCAAAGAGAATGAGAGAGGAGATGACAGGAGTTGAGAGATGTTAACAAGTTTTTTGAAAATGCAAGGATGATAAATAGGAACTGACTTAGAGAAAGCTGAAAGTTAGCCTGCTGGGAAGGGATAGAGCAGGGGAAAACCAAAAAGAAACAGGCTTACTCCCACACCCAGAGATTGGACACATTGGGTACTTTTCAAGGTAGAGATTAGGGGTTTAAGTTGTAAGAAACGTCACAGTCTTTATAAGAACCAGGTAGGCTCTGGGATTCCTTCTCCCACACCATGTATCCAGCAACTAGTTTCTTGCAACAGTATGAAAGAGGCCAACTCTGGAAAAGAGAGCCAAAGGATCTCCAAACTTGAGGACCCCAGAACAGGCAAGAGGGGCACTGTTCTAGTTTGCTATCTGCCAGAATGCAACATACCAGAAATGGAACAGCTTGTGAAAAGGGGAATTTAATTAGTTGCAAGTTTATAGTTCTAAGCCATGATAATGTCCAAATTAAAGCAAAGCTACAGAAATGTCCAATCTAAGGCATTCAAGGAAAGATACCTTCATTCAAGTAGGCCAATGATGTTGAGGGTTTCTCTCTCAACTGGAATGGCACATGGCGAACATAGTGATGTGTCCTAGCTTTCTCTCCAGGTTTCTTGTTTCATGAAGCTCCCCCAGGGGCATTTTCCTTCTTCCTCTCCAAAGGTCTCTGGCTGCATGGGCTCTTGTAGTTCTTGTAGCTCTTTTGTGGCTCTGTGGCTGTCTCCAAAATGTTTCCTCTTCTAAAGGATTCCAGCAAACGAATCAAGACCCACCTGGAACAGGTGGAGTCACATCTTCCTCTAATCAAAGGTTAATATCCACAATTGGGTGGATCACATCTCCACCCAATCTAAACAAGTTTCCAACCTCCAGTACTGAATAGGGATTGAAAGAAATGGCTGCCTCCATAAACTGGATCAGGATTAAAACATGGCTTTTCTAGGGTATATAATCTTTTCAGACTGGCACTATACTCAGAACAGGTGATGGAGGGAGACTCTACATTCTGATGAGTGAGACTCCATGCTCCTCCTTCTCCCACTGGTCCTCTGAAAACTGGCAGCCAAGATTTATGTTGCCTGGCAGGAGTTTGGGATTGTCCCCTATGGAAATAGTCTATTTAAGAAAAGACTTAGAGGGAGTAACATTTGGGAGATCCTAGTAAAAAATCCGGTTTACCATCTTTTAATCTATAGTGAAGTTTCCTGTCAATATGACCCAGTCCCACACATAGAGCTTCTCATAACTTCAAACACCAATTACAAAAATATGAAGGCACAGTCATCAGACATTTAAGGAAAGTCTCTAATATGAAGGCTGGGCAAAAGCAAATGTAGAAACAGAAGAAAAATCTAATTAATATTATCAGAGAACTAAAATATTGTATTGATGAAACAAGAACAGGAAGCTATCAAAAAAGAATATCCAGAGACAAATAAGATGCTCTTGAAAATTAAAGACATAATCATAGTATTAAAAAAGCTTAATAGAGGCTTTCAAATATTCATGAATAAAATTTCTCTGATAGTAAAAGAAAAACACAAAGAGATAGAAAATAGAAGAAAGATGACAAGAAAATTAGAGGATTATCTAGGATATCTAACATCTTATTAATAGGCTTCCAGAAGTAAAAAACAGGGGAAATACAGGAGGACAAATTTCTGAAAAATCAACACTAGAAGTTTTCCTAGAAATCAAGGACATGTGTTTCCTGACTGAGAATGCCCACAGAGCAACCAGCACTTGTGTGCACACACAAACACACAGGCTCAAACCATAAAACATTTGCACTTTCAGAACACAGCAGCAAAAGGGGATCCAAAATTTTCCAGGGCAGGAGGAAAAAGGAAAAACAGGGTACAGACAGTAAGTCACTGGGCACAAAAGCCCAGTGGATGCCAACCCTCTAGAATGGACTTTTTTAATGAAAGAAAAACTGGCCAACTATAAATACTTTTTTATGGGCTCACTTTAACATCACATTCAAAGTAAAGATGCTCTAAGGAACCCCAAATAGGCATTTAGTTTCTGTCAGCCCCTTGGCATCTTCAGGGTGTCAATAAACAGGCCAAATCCATAGGCTGGCCTTTGAGGTTTCCCATGATCTTGTTCCATCTACCTACTAAGTCTCTCTTTCCATACTCACCTCCAAGCTTAGTCCCTCAGTTCACCATTGACTAAGTTTGAAGGTAAAACATCTTTACCCTGATGAGGATTTTAAAGTGAGTCCATAAATATTATCTATGATTGGTTTTTTTTCTTTTTGCCCAGTGAGTGACTGGCTGCCCCCACTAGGGAGTTTAGATGTGAGAAGGTGTGGCTTGGTCTTGCCTTTGGAAGACCTGAGATCTCCCTGGTGAGAGCCAACAGCTTCATGAAGGCTTTAAGGACATTTCTTACAAAAACAGCATACAGCTTCTCTCTCTAAGCCAACTTGGCAGGTGAACTCACTGCCCTCTTCCCTAGATGGACATGACTCCCAGGGTGTAAATCTCCCTGGCAATGTAGGACCTGACTCCTGGGCATGAGTCAGGACCCAGCATCATGGGAATGAGAAAGACGTCTTGACCAAAAGGGAGAAGAGAGAAATAAGACAAAATAAATTCTCAGCAGCTGAGAGATTTTAAACAGAATCAGGAGGTTATCCTGGATGTTATTCTTATGCATTATATAGATGTCCCTTTTTAATTTATAGCTAAACTAAACTGGCTGGAAGGAAGTCCCTGAAACTGTTGAGCTGTCTTCCAGTAGGCGAGATTCTTGAAGACCATTGTATAAAGATATAATGTTTACAATGTGACTGTGTGATTGTGAAAACCTTGTGTCTGATGCTCCTTTCATCTGAGGTGTGTACAGATGAGTTTAAAAAAAAGGATAAAAAAATAAATGAATAATAGGGGGAGATAAAGGGTAAAAATTGGGTAGACCAAAATACTGTGGGTCAATGAGAGGGAGGGGTAATGTGCATGGGGTATATGATATCTTTTTTTTTCTTTTTCTGATATGATGCAAAGATTCTCAAAATGAACTTGATGAAGAATACACAACTATGTGATGATGTTGTGAGCCATTGATTATATAATATGGTTGGGCTGTATGTGTGTGGATAGTTCTCAATAAAAATAAAATAGAAACAACCAAACAAACAGCACACAGGTACTTGAACATGCTTAAACCAAACTGCCTTAAACCAAGGAGTGGACGGAACCCTGAAGAAGGCAAACCTCAAGGGCAAATTGGTATTTGCACCAGGGTTCAACAACTCCCTTTCCCATGGGGCCATTTTATGTCAGTGTTAACCTCTTGCCACTTCCCTCCCTACTGAAGAAAAACAGGAGCATCCCAGATGGGAGGTTTAGACAGACTTGAGTTTGAATCTGGGTACTGCCTCTCTCGAGCTGTGTGTGACCATTTTATAACTTTTCTGAGCCTTGATTTCTGTGATGGATTGAATCGTGTCCCCTTCAAAAGACATGTTCTTAATCATCTGTGTTCCTGCAGGGTGTGAACTCATTTGTGAATAAGATTCTTAGAAGATGTATTATCAGTTAATGTAAAGACTTGTTTGCAAATAAGCTCTTCTAAGATCTTATTTAGGTGTGGCAGAATCGGGGTGGGCCTTAATCCATATGACTGGAGTCCTTATAAATTGCCAGAAGTCAGAGAAAGATGCAGAAGACTAAGCACACTACTAGGTGATAGGAGGCAGAGATACAAGCTAAGGAACTCCAAGGCTTGCGACAAGCCACTGCCAGGGAGAAAGCATGTCCCTGCTGATGACGTGCTTTTGGACTTGTAGCCTCTGAAACCGGAAGCTAATAAATTTCTGTCATTAAGCCAATTGTTGGGTAATATTTGTCATAGTAACCTGGCCGACTAAGACAGTTTCTTTAGTAGCAAACAGATAGGATGGAAGAGGGAAATTTTTAAGGCTTTTTCCAAATCCTGGCCTCTCTAAGGCCCTGAGAATTTATGGTGTACACAACACAGACCTTCTTCTTGAGGAACTCAAGGCTGAGTCGATCAAACAAACAGCAAATCACAGCACCCAAAGTGTGAAGGGTGGGAAGGGGTGAGCCTGGGGGAATGTGGGTCCCCAGAAAAGGGTACCTGACCAGCCTGGGGGCCAAGGCAGGCATGCCAAGGGAGGGGGCACATGAGCTGAATCTTAAAGGGAAAGACTCCCCTGGATTCCTATAGGTTTTCTTTCGGGATTTCAGGCCCACTGGGATCTGATGTTCATACATGAGCCCAGTCCTGCCAATTGATATCCTTTAGTTGCATCAAAGTGGTTATTCTGTTGAGACCATAAAACTCACAGTGCCCTCTTGTTCTCTGAGCCTTTGTGCATGCTGTTCCTTCTTTTTGGAATGCTCTTCGTTTTTGTCTTCACCTGGCAAGCTCCTCATTTTCCTCTACAACTGAACTCTGGCAAAATGTTCTTTGGGAAGCCTTCTTTTGACTCCTCTCACACATTCCGTAAAGATGTTTTGAATGAAAGAAGTCAAGAGTCAATGTGCGACATATGTGGTTTTAGGTAGTCAGGCAACCTGCCACACACATGTTCAACATCATCTTCACTTAATTGATTAAAATCCTATGAAGTTATCTCTCCCTGGCCATGATTTCCAATGTGGGGCCTCGGAAAATTGAAAGGGTTGGTTCGCTAGCTGCTTCTCCTCAGCTCTGCAACCAGGGAGCTCAGGAGATCTGTACCAGCTGCAAGGTGACTTGTTAAATCAGCAACTGTAAGGGACAGAAACATCTGTTGGCACCCCCATGTCACTAATTGTTCTCATGGTTTCCAGCCTGGCTGCTGACACATGCAGCTGAGCCCAGAGCTCTGTGATCTAGGCTAGCAGTTGGTACCATGCCTCTTCCAGTGTATAGACGTCAGAGCAGTCAGTGGTGGCTTCACGACCTGGCCCTACAGCAGGCAAGCAGGCTAGCAGGCAAGCTGCTGACACAGGTAACAGTGGTACAAACTGGATCCAATGTAAAGATGTATTGGGCATCTCACTGTCTAAGTTTTGAGTGATTCACAAGGCCATCTCCTAATGTCAAGTGTCCTTCTTGACAACCTATACCCTGATACCATGTGTAAAGTGATAAGGATATGACTGCAAGTATAGTTATAATTTATTTGTGGACAGGGTGAAAAGTGCTAAGTGATTAAGATAGGAGATTTGATGAATCAAATTTCAGTTTAGCTAAACTAATAAAGTATCGATAACCTTAATATGTAAAAAGTACACTCAAATCAATAAGATAGAATTAATTCCATAGTAAAAAAAATGAACTAAGCACAAAAACTACTTCAGGGGAGAAGAATTATGTGTGAACAGTAAACATAGAGACGTATTTAGTTTTTTGTTAACAGTAAATATGGACATAGAAATGAGAAGATCTTAATTTTTATTTATCAAACTGGGAAAATGCTTTTAAAACTCATCTTCAATTTGGTGAGAGTGGAATAAGATGGTTACACATGCTCTTGAGAGTGCAAATTGGCTTTGCTTTTCTAGAAACAATTTCCCAAAATGTACCTAGAGACTTAAAAATGCTCCTAATGCTTGACCCATAATTCCTCTTCTAGGGATCTCTGCCAAGGAAATAGGAACTGAGACAAAGATTTATGTACAAAGATGTTTATTGCAGAGTTATTTGGAAGCAACCCAAGTATTCAACCACAGTAGAACGATTAAATACACTGTAATATAGCTATGTAGTTAAATATTATTCAATCATTAAAACAAAGCTTTTGAAGAATTTTAAATGACATGGGAAAATGCCCATTATATCATTTTACATTAAAGAAGCTGGATAGAGTTATGTGTAGATTGTGAATTCAATTATGTAAATACTACCCTCCCTTTAAAATCTATTTCCAGAAAAGAAATGTTGGATGAAAAATACAAAAACATTTACCTCTTGATCATAGGCTTGTGGGTAAATTAAAATTTTTCTACACATTTTCATGAAATTTCCAGGCTTTCTACAATAAACAGATATGAAATTTATCCATTTGTTCATTCATTCAAAAAAAATTATCGAGTGTTTCCTATATTCCTGGCACTGTTCTAGATACCAATTAAAAAATGCATAAACTCTCTCTCTTTGTCTATGGTTACAGGTGTTGGAAGCAAACCACTGGGATTTCACCCTGGTTCTGCCACTTGTGTCCTTTGTCTCCCTGTGCTTCATTTCCCTTTTGAATAAAATGAAGGAAGATGATAGTGTCTATTGCATTAAGGGGTCATAAGGAATAAATAACAGGATGATTTGAAAGGACGTGGCTTAGGGTTTGGTGTAGGGTAAATGGGTCTCAGTTAATGAAGTAGATACACACTTCAGCCCCTCCCCCACCAGCCCACTTCTCCCAGATGGCACAGAAGCACAGGGTACAAAGCGAGTTCCTCTTTTCTGTCAGTGTCCCTCCCCCATCTAACTCACAGTCTTGCTCCTCTCCCCAGAGGTTTTGTTCACTTGTTTGTTTATCATTTCTCCAACTGGCTTCTCTGACACCCCTGCAAAGTAGTCCTGAGTGTGCCCATTTTTCAGACAAGGAAGCAGAGGCTCAAGAAGGGTAAGCAGATTGCCCACAGCACACAGAGGCTTACTGCCAGGCCAGGAAGGCAGCCTCAGCATCCAGCCACCCTTCGTCTCTGAGTTCAGACCTGGATGGGGTTCTTTAGCTTATAAAGAAGATCATCCCAAGGGAAAACTAGGGCGTTGGAAACCCACGACTCAATTTTGTAAAGATCAAAGTCACTTTGGTTTCACTTCTTACTTCCGCGTGAATTTTGTTCAGTGAAACACTCCCCATTTGCCCTTGAGGCCAACTTCGGTAGACCCATGTCCTTTGTCCTCAATTTTAGGCAATCAAGCCATAAGTCACCATAAGTCTCAAACCCAGTCATAGCTGTGGCATTCAGTCTTCAACCCTTGGGCACGGACAGAGGTGGACTAGCCTCTCCGTCATACCTCCTTCTCCACCAATGATCCTGGGTGTGGGGGGCAGGGAAGGGTGGAAGGAAGCTAAGAAATGTCTTACTTGCCCAAAGCCTGCTGGCTTCAAGCTGTCAGCATTTGGCAGATGTTCACACACCTCTTATTTGGTGGGGACTTGGGAGTTAACAAGAACCTCCCTTGCTGGTCCCTCTGAGTGCTCCCTTACATTGGGTGTGGCTTCTGCATGTCCTGACAACCTCACTTACCATTCAGGTTACCCTCAGGGGAGGATCCACTTCAAGATGACACCAATGTTCCCGAGTAATCTAAGAGCCTGTCCCCAGGAATCATGAACCATTTATCTGTGCCAAAGTAGGAAAGGGAGCACCTAACCCAGTTACTGCCAAAGACGACTGTTTCAGGTATTTGTGTGTATGTGTGTGTGCGCACTGGGTCTTTGACTTATAGTTGAGGAGAGCAAGTCTCAGAAAGTGGCATGTCATGTGTGAGATCTTGTGGCTCCTGGGTTGTAAGGTCAGAACTCAAACCCAGGTCTTCTGACTCTACAGCCAGAGCTGTCTCCCTTAAAGGGTTCCTTTGTCTGCAAAATAAGGACATTAGGTGAGACCATGTCAAAGTCCCCTCAGTCTTTGTGTTCTGAGATTGTTAGTCCCCGTGTTCTGAGATGGTTAGTCCCCTGGCTGAAGAATGGACAACAGCTCCTTCATCACACTGCATGGAAGGAAGTTCAAATCCTGTTTGGAGGATCATCAGGCTCTTGGATTGTCTCAGTTTGGAACCATCTGGAACCTCACCAGCAGCTTGTGTTGACTGAAGGCCAACCAGGCATCATTTTAGGGGATCAGGCTCTTTGCTCACATCATTTCTGAAACCCCAGTGGAGGAAAAATTAAGAGAGGGAGGTTATGAAAGAACAGTGGATGCTCTGAGACTTATTACCTTCCAAAGAGAGGTCCCAGGTAAATATTATTTAAGAACCCACATGTGAATAGCAGTATTGCTTATAAGCCTCAAAAAAAAGTGAAAGCAACCCAATACCCATCAACTGATAGTAGATAAGCAGAATGTGATTTTTACATACAATGGAATATTTGTTGATTAATAAGAATGAAGTTCTAATACATACTACAACATGGATGAACCTTGAAAACACTATGCTGAGTGAAAAAAGCCTGTCACAAAAGACCAGATATTGTATATGTCTCAGACAATGATCCATATTTATATGAAATGTTCTGAATAGGCAAATCTGTATGAGACAGAAAATAGATTAGTGGTTGCTAGTTGCAGGGGTGAAGGGAAGTGACTGCTGATGGGTATGGGGCTTCTTTCTGGCATGAGAGAAAGATTCTAAAATTAAATTGTGGTGATGTTTGCATAACTATGCATATGTATTAAAAACCATTGCGTTGAGCCCTTTGAGTGGGTGAATTTTAGGGTGTGTGAATTATATCTCAATTCTGCCATATGTGAATTAAAAGTAAAAACAACAAATGAACAAACCCAAGGACAAAACCTTGAGGATTTTACCTGGCCTATTTGCTGAGGGACCGAGGAAGCCAGTCCTAGTTGTAAGAATTAATCAATGCTTTCATTTTCAAAACAGAATTATAGCTTGTGCTTGTGGCTCCAGAAATCCATTTCTTTTCAGCCTCTGTATTAGGACTAAGGTCTATTAGCCTCGTATTGGAAGTCTAATCTCCTGCTGAAGATGTGAGAATAAGTAATTTACTTTCAGTCAATCAAATGTGCCAAGAAGGAACTCTGGAGGTAGTGGAGGGGGAGGAGGTGTTGTTTTGTTTTTCTAATGTTATTGAAAACCCTGTGGAGCAACTGGAAGTCTTTCCCCAGCTGGGTGAAGCTTCCCAGCAGGCGGCTGAATGGACTGGAATCTTCAGCAAATCATCCAGACAGCTGGAACCATGAAATCCAGCCAGACCCCCAAAAGGTGACCCCGTAGCCCCAGTGCCCTCTGAAGCCCTCTGGGCAGGCTGGCTTCCATTTCTGGTCCAGCGTGGCCACTGAAGAATGCCAAACATCTCTGGGCCTGGCAGCCACAAGGCCACCAGGTGTTTGCAGGTCAGTGTGGTGGTCCGGGGTTGGGGAGGTGTTTCTGCTCCATCTCCCTGCCCCTCACGGAAGCCTTCTACCAGCCTTGCACCTCTAGCCCTCCCCTTCTTCTGCTTTGCTGCTGGCCCTAGAGCCTGGACAAAGCCACAGCTCTCACTGTGGGTTGAGAGTGACTGCTGGAGGCCCATCTCTTGGGGGTATCATTTCTTAGGGAAATGGTTGGGCTAATTGAAGACAGGTGTTCCCAGGTGCTAACACGCAGTCTCCCACTGGAGAAGTGGGTGCAAAGTGAAACCACATGAACTACTTATAAATAAGTGAGGTGCGAGCCGTCTGGCCCTTGTACCTTCTCCTTTCTACTGCCCCTGCCCCCCTCTCTGCAGTCTGAAAGGGGGGGAAGCCCCCAGACTCACACATCGGGGGGTATGGTTGTGGTTTCTGCACAATGTTTGGCTAGGTAGAGAACAGCGAAGGACAAAAGGCATCTTGGAGCCCGTTCCCAGCCTGGAGTTTGATATTGGGGCAATGTAGGGGGATGCATCTGGTCTATAGGGACAGGAACGAGAATCTGAGCAAGCACTGCAGGGACAGCCCAGAAAGGACCTGCGAATGGCAAGTGGGACAGGGGCATTTGAAAAGAGTCCTGGAGAACTGGAGCTGTTTGCTTTGGAAAGCCTGGGGAACTTTTGCACACACACTTCAGGAATTGATTTGACCAGTGAGTTTAGACCTTTGGGGAAAAATGCATCATGACATCTCCTAGCTCTGAAGGCCTCTATGGGTATCCAGTCCCACTTTTTATTTACAAACAAGTAAAATAAAAAGGCTCAGATGTGATCAAGATTACAACTGGCAGAGCCAGGGGGACAGATATATTTGGGCATAAGTCAGGGCTCATATGTTGCAAGTTGATTCAGAGAATCTGTGTGGCATGGAGTGTGGACATGGACGAGTTGCAGCCCATTTTGGCAATTCCCCTGCTTCCCTTCTTTCTGTCTACTGGATCCCCACGCACTCTTTAGGGCTGTAAAAGATGAAGGGAGTATGTGGTCGTTTGAAGATGTATGTACCCAGAAAATTATGTTCTTAAAGCTAATCTATTCCTGTGGATGTGAACCCATTGTAAGTAAGACCTTTTGATGAGGCTACTTTAGTTCAAGCGAGGCTCAGGGTGGGTCTTAATTCTCTCACTGAAGTCCTTTATAAACGGGATGACTACACACAGAGAAAAGAAAACCACGGGAGTAAGAAGCAGAAATCAACGAAACCCAGAAGAGAAGGGAGAGACCGGCAGACACCACCACGTGCCTTGCCAAGTGCCAGAGGAGCCAGGGATCACTGGAAGCTGGTCTTCAGGGAAATAAGCATCATCTCAATAATGCATTGAGTTGGACATTTTTCTCTACCTCAAAACTAAGCTAATAGAGGGGTGCAAGGATAGTTCAGTGGTAGAATTCTTGCCTGCTATGCGGGAGACCCATGTTCAATTCCCTGCCCATGCACTTCCCCTATCCCCCTAAAAACAATTAAACAAATGGTGCTGCAATAATGGGATAGTCACATGGAAAAAGAATGAAATGTGACCCTCACCAGACAGAATGCAAAAAAGATACAAAACCCTGTAAGCTAATAAATTCCCATCATTAAATGAACCCATTTCATGGTATCTGCTTTGAGCAGGTTAGCAAACTAAAACAGGGCATGCTGGGGGCCAGGAGACTTCGCAGTCCCTGAAATCACATCAGAAACATTTCCAAATCTATCACATCACCTGATTTCCACAGTGTAATGATTTCATCACAAGGTGGGTTAAGATGTTTTGATTCTAGGAATAAGGACATTGTGTGGATAAATTAAATTGTTGAGGACTATGAGATGGTAGAATTCAGTGGAAATGGTACTGGGCTGAAGGTCAGGAGCACTGAGTTCTAGCACTGATTCTGCCATGAACTATTGTGTGGATTTTGCTAAGGTACTTAAAAATTGTTTTTAGTTTTCTTTTTTTAAATTTATTTATTTATTAATAAAAAATTTAACAACAAATGAACTAAAACATTAACATGTGATCATTCCATTCTACATATATAATCAGTAATTCACAATATCATCACTTAGTTGCATATTCATCATTTCATAGAACATTTGCATCAATTCAGAAAAAGAAATAAAAAGACAACAGAAAAAGAAATAAAATGAAAACAGAAAAAGAAATAAAATGAAAACAGAAAAAAAAAAAGATTATACATACCATACCACTTATCCCTTGCTTTCATTGATCACTGGCATTTCAAACTAAATTTATTTTAACATTTGTTCCCCCTATTATTTATTTTTATTCCATATGTTCTACTCATCTGTTGACAAGGTAGATAAAAGGAGCATCAGACACAAGGTTTTCACAATCACACAGTCACATTGTGAAAGCTATATCATTATTCAATCATCATCAAGAAACATGGCTACTGGAACACAGCTCTACGTTTTCAGGCAGTTCCCTCCAGCCTCTCCATTACATCTTGAATAACAAGGTGATATCTATTTAATGCATAAGAATAACCTCCAGGATAATCTCTTGACTCTGTTTGGAATCTCTCAGCCATTGACACTTTGTCTCATTTCACTCTTCCCCCTTTTGGTCGAGAAGGTTTTCCCATTCCCTTGATGCTGAGTCTCAGCTCACTCTAGAGTTTTTCTCAATCCCTTGATGCTGAGTCTCAGCTCATTCTAGGATTTCTGTCCCACATTGCCAGGAAGGTACACACCCCTGGGAGTCATGTCCCATGTAGAGAGGGGGAGGGTGGTGAATTTGCTTGTTGTGTTGGCTGGAGAAGAGGCCATACCTGAGCAACAAAAGAGGCTCTCTTGGGGGTGATTCTCAGGCCTAAATTTTAAGTAGACTTGACCTATCCTTTGTGGGGTTGTTTTATATGAACAAACCCCAAGGCTGGGGGCTCAGCCTATAGCTTTGGTTGTCCACACTGCTTGTGAGAATACCAAGAATTCAACTTGGGGAAGTTGAGTTTCTCCCCGTTCTCACCATTCTCCGAAGGGGACTTCGCAAATACTTTTCGACTCACTGATCAAATCACTCTGGGATACATTGGGGCATCACTCTAGACAAACCAACAAAATATCATGTCCTACCCAAGATTTCAAGTACTTATGATGTCCAATTAAGCTATCTACATAAGTTATATTAGGAAATGCACTAGTCAAAATACAAATTTTGTACCAAATAAACATTTTTGCTTTAGTCTCACACATAAGGTGAAATTTAAAAAATATTAATTATCATCTATTTTCAGCACCCTGCAGTAATGACATTCTTTTGTTATTCCTCATGCACAAACATTTAAAAAATTTGTACATTTAGTCACTATTATTATACACTCTAGGCATTCCTAGATTATACCATCTCAGTCTTTAATGTCTATCTTTCTTTCTGATTTCATTTATGCCCTCAGCCCTCCTCCCTCTATCATTCTCACATGCAGCTTCATTCAGTGTTTTAACATAATTGTGTTACAGTTAGGTAGTATTGTGCTGTCCATTTCTGAGTTTTTATATTCAGTCCTATTGCACAATCTGTATCTCTTCAGCTTCAATTACCCAATATCTTACCCTATTTCTGTCTCCTGATGGTCTCTGTTACCAATGAAATATTCTAAGTTTATTCACTAATGTCAGTTCATATCAGTGAGACCATACAGTATTTGTGCTTTTGTTTTTGGCTAATCTCACTCAGCATAATGTCTTCAAGGTCCATCCATGTTGTTACATATTTCATAACTTTATTCTGTCTTAAAGCTGCATTATATTCCATCATATGTATATACCATACATATGGTTTGTTTAGCCATTCGTCTGTTAATGGACATTTTGGCTGTTTCCATCTCTTTGCAATTGTAAATAATGCTGCTGTAAACATTGGTGTGCAAATGTCCGTTTGTGTCTTTGCCCTTTGTCCTTTGAGTAGATACCTAGCAGTGGTATTGCCGGGTCATATGGCAATTCTATATTCAGCTTTTTGAGTAACCGCCAAACTCCCTTCCACAGCGGTTACACCATTTGACATTCCCACCAACAGTGAATAAGTGTGCCTCTTTCTCCACATCCTCTCCAGCACTTGTCATTTTCTGTTTTGTTAACAATGGCCATTCTGGTGGGTGTGAGATGATATCTCATTGTAGTTTTGTTTTCCTTTCTCTAACGGCCAGGGAAGTTGAGCATCCCTTCATGTGCCTTTGGCCATTTGTATTTCCTCTTCTGAGAAGTGTCTGTTCAAGTCTTTTTGCCATTTTGTAATTGGATTGGCTGTCTTTTTGTTGTTGAGTTGAACAATCTCTTTATAAATTCTGGATAATATACCTTTATCTGATATGTTGTTTACAAATATTGTCTCCCATTGCGTAGGCTGTCTTTTTACTTTCTTGATGAAGTTCTTTGATGCGCAAAAGTGTTTAATTTTGAGGAGTTCCCATTTATTTATTTCCTTCTTCAGTGCTCTTGCTTTGGGTGTAAGGTCTATAAAACCACCTCCAAGTATAAGATTTATAAGATATTTCACTACATTTTCTTCTAACTGTTTTATAGTCTTAGACCTAATGTATAGGTCTTTGATCCATTTTGAGTTATCTTTGTATAGTGTGTGAGATACAGGTCCTCTTTCATTCTTTTGCATATGGATATCCAGTTCTCTAGGCACCATTTATTGAAGAGACTGTTCTGTCCCAGGTGAGTTGACTTGACTGCCTTATCAAAGATCAGTTGTCCCTAGATGAGAGGGTCTATATCTGAACACTCTATTTGATTCCATTGGTCAGTATATCTATCTTTATGCCAGTACCATGCTGTTTTGACCACTGAAGCTTCATAATATGCCTTAAAGTCAGGTAGCCTGAGACCTCCAAATTCATTTTTTCCCCCCTCAGGATACTTTTAGCTATTCGGGGCACCCTGCCCTTCCAGATAAATTTGCATATTGGTTTTTCTATTTCTGAAAAGTAAGTTGTTGGGATTTTGATTGGTATTGCGTTGCATCTGTAAACCAATTTAGGTAGAATTGACATCTTAACTATATTTAGTCTTCCAATCCATGAACACAGTATGCCCTTCCATCTATTTAGGTTTTCTGTGATTTCTTTTAATAATTTCTTGTGGTTTTCTTTGTATAGGTCTTTTTTCTCTTTAGTTAAATTTATTCCTAAATATTTTATTCTTTTGGTTGCAATTGTAAATGGAATTTTTTTCTTGATTTCCCCCTCAGATTATTCATTACTAGTGTATAGAAACATTACAGATTTTTGAGTGTTGATCTTGTGACCTGCCACTTTGCTGTACTCATTTATTAGCTGTAGTAGTTTTGCTGTGGATTTTTCTGGGTTTTCAACATGTAGTATCATATCATCTGCAAACAGTGAGAGTTTTATTTCTTACCTTCCAATTTTGATGCCTTGTATTTCTTTTTCTTGTCTAATTTCTCTGGCTAGAACTTCCAACACAATGTTGAATAACAGTGGCGATAGTGGACATCCTTGTTTTGTTCCTGATCTTAGGGGGAAAGTTTTCAGTTTTTCCCCATTGAGGATGATATTAGCTGTGGGTTTTTCATATATTCCCTTTATCATTTTGAGGAAGCTCCCTTTTATTCCTATCCTTTGAAGTGTTTTCAACAGGAAAGGATGTTGAATTTTGTCAAATGCCTTTTCTGCATCAATCCAGATGGTCATGTGGTTTTTCTGTTTTGATTTGTTGATATGGTGCATTACATTAATTGATTTTCTTATGTTGAACCATCCTTGCATACCTGAGATCAATCCTACTTGGTCATGGTGTATAATTCTTTTAATGTGTTGCTGGATTTGATTTGCTAGAATTTTGTTGAGGATTTTGCATCTATATTCATTAGAGAAATTGCTCTGTAGTTTTCTTTTTTTGTAATATCTTTGTCTGGCTTTGGTATGAGGGTGATGTTGGCTTCATAGAATGAATTAGGTAGCTTTCCCTCCTCTTCAATTTTTTTGAAGAGTTTGAGCAGGATTGGTACCAATTCTTTCTGGAATGTTTGGTAGAATTCACATGTGAAGCCATCTGGTCCTGGACTTTTCTTTTTGGGGAGCTTCTTAATGACTGATTCAATTTCTTTACTTGTGATTGGTTTGTTGAGGTCATCTATTCTTCTTGAGTCAAAGTTGGTTGTTCATGCCTTTCTAGGAAGTTGTCCATTTCATCTACATTGTTGTATTTATTAGCATAAAGTTGTTCATAGTATCCTGTCATTAATTCCTTTATTTCTGTGGGGTCAGTGGTTATGTGTCCTCTTCCATTTCTGATCTTATTTATTTGCATCCTCTCTCTTATTCTTTTTGTCAGTCTTGCTAAGGGTCCATCAATCTTATTGATTTTCTCATAGAACCAGCTTCTGATTTTATTGATTTTCTCAATTGTTTTCATGTTCTCAATTTCATTTATTTCTGCTCTAATCTTCATTATTTCTTTCCTTTAACTTGCCTTGCAGTAAGTTTGCTGTTCTTTCCCTAGTTCTTCCAAGTGGACAGTTAATTCCTTGATTTTTGCCCTTTCTGCTTTTTTGATATAGGCATTTAGGGCAATAAATTTCCCTCTTAGCAATGCCTTTCCTGCATCCCATAAGTTTTGATATGTTATGTTTTCATTTTCATTTGCCTCGAGATATTTACTGATTTCTCTTGTAATTTCTTTCTTGACTCACTGGTTGTTTAAGAGTGTGTTGTTGAGCCCCCACATATTTGTGAATTTTCTGGCCCTCTGCCTATTATGGATTTCCATCTTCATTCCTTTATGATCTGAGAAAGTGTTTTGTATGATTTCAATCTTTTTAAATTTATTGAGACTTGCTTTGCGACCCAGCATATGGTCTATCTTTGAGAATGACCCATGAGCACTTGAGAAAAAGGTGTATCCTGCTGTTGTGGGGTGTAATGTTCTATAAATGTCTGTTAAGTCTAGCTCATTTATTGTATTATTCAAATTCTCTGTTTCTTTATTGACTCTCTGTCTGGATGTTCTGTCCATTGATGAGAGTGGGGAATTGAAGTCTCCAGCTATTATGGTAGATGTGTCTATTTCTCTTTTCAGTGTTTGCCACATATTTCGGAGCATTCTGATTCGGTGCATAAATATTTATGATTGTTATGTCCTTGCACTGAATTGTTCCTTTTATTAGTACATAGTATCCTTCTTTGTCTTTTTTAACTGTTTTACATTTGAAGTCCAATTTGTTGGATATTAGTATAGCTACTCCTGCTCTTTTCTGATTGTTATTTGCATCAAATACCTTTTCCGAACGTTTCACTTTTAACTTATGTTTATCTTTGGGTCTAATATGTGTTTCCTGTAGACAGAATATAGATGGGTCCTGTTTTTTAATCCATTCTGCCTGTCTATGCTTTTTGATTGGGAAGTTTAATCCATTAACATTTAGTGTTATTACTGTATGTGTAGCACTTTCTTCTACCATTTTGCCTTTTGGATTTTATATGTCATATCTAATTTTCCTTCTTTTTACCTTTACTCATAGTCTTCCTTTCTACATTTTTCTCCACACCTCTCTCTTTTGTCTTTTCATATCTGTCTCTAGTGCTCCCTTTAGTATTTCTTGCAGAGCTGGTCTCTTGGTCATAAATTCTCTCAGTGATTTTTTTTGTCTGAAAATGTTTTAATTTCTCCCTCATTTTTGAAGGACAATTTTGCTGGATATAGAATTCTTGGTTGGAAATTTTTCTCCTTTAGTAATTTAAATATATCATCTCACTGTCTTCTCACCTCCATGGTTTCTGCTGAGAAATCTACACATAATCTTATTGGGCTTCCCTTGTATGTAATGGATTGCTTTTCTCTTGCTGCTTTCAAGACTCTCTCTTTCTCTTTGACATCTGACATTCTGATTAGTAAGTGTCTTGGAGTATGTCTATTTGGATCTATTCTGTTTGGGGTACACTGTACTTCTTGGATCTGTAATTTTAAGTCTTTCGTAAGAGTTGGGAAATTTTCAGTGATAATTTCCTCCATTAGTTTTTCTATTCCTTTTCCCTTCTCTTCTCCTTCTGGGACACCCACAACACGTATATTCATGCGCTTCATATTGTCATTCCCTGAATCCCTACTCATATTTTTCCATTTTTTTCCCTATAGTTTCTGTTTCTTGTCGGATTTCAGATGTTCCATCCTCCAGTTCACTAATCCTACCTTCTGCCTCTTGAAATCTACCATTGTAGGTTTCCATTGTTTTTTTCATCTCTTCTACTGTACCTTTCATTCCCATAAGTTCTGTGTTTTGTTTTTTCAGACTTTCCATTTCTTCTTTTTGTTCATTTCTTGCTTTCTTTATATCCTCCCTCAATTCATTGATTTGGTTTTTGATGAGGTTTTCCATGTCTGTTTGTATATTCTGAATTAATTGTTTCAGCTCCTGTATCTCATTTGAACTGTTGGTTTGTTCCTTTGACTGGGCTATATCTTCAATTTTCCTTGTGTGATTTGTTATTTTTTGCTGGCATCTAGACATTTAATTACCTTAACTAGTTTATTCTGGAGATTGCTTTCACTTCTTTTACCTAAGGTTTTCTTGCTGGATGAATTTGTTGTCTATCTGTTCTCTGACATTCAGTTCAGCTTTTTCTGGACTTCTAGCTTATGTTTTATTTAACAGAAGAGAATTTTTCAATTCTTGTTTTCATGTTTCTTGCCCTGCTTGTATGGTTCCTTTTTTCCCTCACCCTTAGGAGGGTCTACGTAGGTATTATAGACCCCAGCTGGATTTTCCCAGACCAAACTGGCCTCCTATCTGGAGAAAAGAGTCACCTGCATCAGTTTTCCTGAGGGTGAGACCCAGCAAGTTGAAAGACCTTCCTGTGAAGTCTCTGGACTCTGTTTTTCTTATCCTGCCCAGTGTGTGGTGCTTGTCTGCCTGCAGGTCCCACCAGCATAAGATGATGTGGTACCTTTAACTTTGGCAGACTCTCCCTGCTGGGGGCATGGTGGAGACAGAGGAGAGGTTTTAGGCTGGTTTTAATGGCTTCAAATTACCAAGCTCTGGTGTCTGAATTCCTTGAGGGAGGGATTCCATCTGAGTTGGGCTTCACCCCTCCCGTGGGGAAGGCACAGGCTCCAGGCAAACCCTCAAATGAGCTTGTTTCTGCCTATGCCTGGGGTGGTTGCAGCCTGAGAAGTCTTGCTGCTGTATCCAAAGGCAGTCAAGCCTTTGTGAAAACACAGCCACAAAAACCTCTGTTTCTTTTCTTTTTTTCTTTTTCCATCAGCCCAATGAGTGCCCTTGCTTTGACCAGGTTCACCTGAGCTGGTGGCCTATTTTTAGTAGTCAGAATTTGTTAATTAATGCCACAATTGGCATTTGGTTGGGCTCAGCCCCTGCTGCTGTTAAAGTCTCTTTCCTTTCCCCTCTGGGAAGCAGCCTGTGGGGGAGGGGCACTGGCCACCTGGCTTGGGGGACTCATGGTTCTCGGGAGGCTTGCAGCTGGTCCAGCTTGTCCAGACTGGGGTATGCTGTGTGTCTGGTCACTGATGTGGCCCCAGGAGCTGTTCTGTACTGTTTCTGGTTATTTAGTAGTTGTTCTGGAGGACGAACTAAGACACGCACATTGCTAAGCTGCCATCTTGGCCCTCTTCCTCGTTTTTAGCTTTCTTACCAGTTAAAAAGACTTTGGAGCTTTTTGCTGATGTTAGTTGTAGGAGTCACTCTTGGTTGCCTGCCTAACAGCCATCTCAGCCTTCTTCCCCCTTGCTTGACTCTGGCACAGAGGCTAAAAAAGTCAGATCATCCCCTACCCAACATTCCTTGCAGTGAGTGGAGTTGTGATCTGGCCACTGAGGTGTAAGGGGGAAATCTGGATCATCTGGGAAAACTGCTCCTTCTTGGTAAAAGGAGAGAAGTTCCAGAAGAGAGGCCACTTTTCCACCTCTTCCTTCTACCATCACCTTTTACTGCTTAGGACATGGTTGTATGAAGATGTGATTCTTGGAGCTGTAGAAGCCATCTTGTGGTCATGAGGTGAGACATGATTGATAGGAGGAAGATAAGACCCTGAGACTGCACACCAGAGAGCTAGTGGAGTCTAACAACATTACTGAATCACTGATCCAACCCTGGCACCACAACCTCAGGTTTTCTTATTCTAGAGATTATTAAATGTCCTAAAGACCTTGAAGCTATTCTTAGGCTGGTACCCAGTCATACATATTCGGTAATATGTATGATTCATTTATAGATGATAATTAAAGTCTCTGAGGGAGGTGGAAATATCTCTATCTCTGTCTCTATCTCTATCATCTCTATCTGTATCTCTATATCTATCATCTCTCTATCTCTGTATGTGGGTATTTTTAACCCCAAATTGCTGTAAATGTTTTTCTAAGCAGTAAACATTGCTTTAAATGCTTGCTGTGGAGCTATTAGTTCCTTCTCTCCCATATTAATTTAAGCTCCAGCCAAACTTAGCTCCTGGAAGAATTTTGGGGCCACAGTGCTAAGCTCATCACTGGTTCCCCTAGACCTGAGTTCCCCACCATGGTGAGTGGTGCCTGGGGCCAGCCAAGAAATCCCACTGAGTTAGGACCAGTAAGTTGGCCTTGACAGCTCTCTCCCATACCCCACATCCTGCCTGTCACCACACCGTGCACTTCTGCTCCTCTGTGTTTCTCCACCTGGTCCCTTTCTGTTGTTTCTCTCTGCCCTGACTTGGCTTGGTTCTTCACTTCTCCCATGTGGCTCAGGGCCCCAATTCCAGACTCCACCTGTGTACCCACCCTCTGTTCTGCAACCAGAAACATCTTCTAAAATACAAT